>CM061142.1:212867480-213163253 GCA_030789695.1 Scilla litardierei | reverse complement strand
ATCTGAGTATAACTCAGCACTATTTAGTATCACCTCACGCCTGAAGTTTTGTGTTAAAAAGTTTTAGAAGATCGCATGCTAGAAAAGACTTACACGTCTTTCCATGAAAAGATGCGATACTGATGCATCAATACCGTAAATGAAAGGTCACTAAGTATTCTGAGCTGCTGTCATGTTTGCATATTGCTGAACATAACAGAGAGCTTCTACTTGTCACTCATAACATGTGCCGCCTGGCACGGCCCCCCTCCCAGAAGCTCACAATGCATCTTCTTTCAAAAAGAAGAAAGCCAATAAAAGGAAAGTCAAATTTTAGAGTGGGACCAAATAAAAAGGACAAAGGACAAGTCCACCAACAAAGAAATGAAGGGAGTCGGAAGTTCACTTAGCGCAGAAATGACAACAGAAATAATGTACCATCACCTAGAAAGGATTGGGAAGACCCGTGCCATAGCTATAGCATGAAAGGATACTAGTCCAGAGTGTACAGACCTCCGCAACACATCCAAGATTTGTACATAGAAAGCTTGAAAAAGAAAGCTGAAACAAATCTAGTGACCACCTCTACTCAAGTCCAGTTCACTGCTGAAGACTTCGAAAAAGATGACTTGTCTAATTAGCTATTTTATCTTTGTTTGAAAAACATTGTCATGAGAGCTATTTATGTTTTTCAATGGAATATGAATAAATTAGTTATGATTTTCTGAAATTAAATGTGCTTACATGATTCATATTTTAAAAGATGGACTGCTCTCATTACTGCTTAGTAGACAGTGCATCAACACGATCCTTCAATACAAATGCTATTTTCATAGCCTTATATAATGAAAACCCAGTAAATACAATATCAGGGCCATCAAACATAATTGAAGGTTTTGGAAACGCAACACTGTTGCTTCCAAATGACACAGAAATAAAAACAAAGGATGCATTATTCTCTCCGAATTCAAAAAGGAACTTATTAAGTTTCAAGCATGTCCATTTAAACAAATTCTAACTTAGAGATTGCAAATGTGAACAAAAAAGAATATCTGTATACGTCTCAAGAAAAATGAAATAAAACCATACTTAAGAGTTTTGAGAGCCTTTCATTAGGCCTATATTATACAAAGATTCAAAGAAAGGAACAAATCTTACGGAGCACCTGAAGTGCCCGATATCAGCAAAGTTTCTGCTTTGGCATGATTGGCCATCCTAGATTGGTTATGATGCACCGCATCTTATCCCAATCTTATGGGCATGACATGAAGAACTAGAAGATTCTTCAGAAGGAAGAATTCACATGCATCCCTTACTATAATGGAAAACTAATTATAAGGCCATCTCTACTAAACGTTCATAAACAATCTCCAAGCTTCCTCGAAAGAATACAAGGAGATATATGTGGACCAATCCACCCCTAGGCGGCCTTCTTGGTACTTCATGATACTGATAGATGCATCCTTAAAATATTCGTATGTGTGTCTACTGTCGAACCGAAACCTAGATTTTCCAAAGCTATTGGCACAAATAATAAAGTTGAGGGCACATTTTCCAGACAATCAAATAAAGAAAATCCATCTGGATAATGATGGAAAATTTACCTCACTATCATTTCAAGAATATTGCCTAGCAACTGGGATAGAAATTGAACATCACGTGCCCCATGTTCATACCCAAAATGGGTTGGCAGTGTCATTAATTAAAAGACTCCAAATGGATTGCACGTCTATTACTAATGAAATCCAGTTGCCGGTGACTACATGGGAACATGCTACATTGCATGCTACTTCGTTGATAAAAATTAGACCATTTGGCGGTCAGATTCGTTCTCCAATGCAACTTGCATATGGAATACCACCAAACATTTCTCACCTGAGAATTTTCGGTTGCGTAGTCTATATCCCCATAGAACCACCGTAGAGGACTAAAATGGGTCCTCAAAGTCGTCGATGTATCTATGTAGGGTTTGACTTACACACAATAGTAAGATACTCACGTCTTGAAGACTATGAATTTGATGAGACAAACTTCCCCAAATTGGGACCAGATACCGCAAAATTTGGAGCCACACAAATAGTATCATGGGATACAAAATCATTGACCCAATATGATCCGGCAACAAAGCAATATGAAGAAGAGATCCTGAAGATCATACAAATACATAACACTGTTCACCAGTTACCAGACTCATTTACTAACAACCAGAAGATTGTTAGATCACACATCCCTGTTGGAAATACTCCAACTAGGATTGACATCCTCGAGAATGGATTCAATCCACCAGTAGCAGAAGTGATTGTTCCTCAACTTAAAAGAGGCAGACCACCAGGCTCCAAGGGAAAAAAATCCAAGAAAAAGAAAAACTTCTGGAGGCCTTGAGACAATACTTCCACATGACAATGAGATTATATCCATATCCTCGCCCCTCCCAGAATCCCCTGAAGTGAAAAATCCAGGAGAAACTGAAATGAAATTAAATGTTGTACATACTATGGAGGTGTTGGACAGATAAAACACAATTGTCGACAATATATTCACGTCTCATATTGCCACTTACATTAAAAAACGATGATTATTTTTTAATATCATTCCATACTCCGTTGCTAAAATGCAAACGTAGGGATTGACCAAATATGGAATGAGACAATAAAAGATGAGCTGGACTCGCTTAAGAAACATGAAGTGTTCGGACCTGAAGTCCAGACACCAAACATTGTCAAACTTGTGAGCACAATACGTATTGCACAAATAAGAACATAAATAAACAAAATCGTATGCTATAAGGTACAACCTAATGCTCAAGGATTTTTCGCTAAAACTGGGGAATAAACGAATTAAGATGAGCATGACCCATATACATACATACATGCATGCATACATACATACATACATACCTCAATAAGTAACGTCCCGCTGGCAACGCATGCGACCTCGGGCGCTTGATCATTCTTCCCGATGGGCCATGCCCCTGACGACAGCGAAGGTGGATCGCACGGTGTCGATGGCTTGCCGGATGGTGCGGAGCAGCGGAAGAGACCTTCGATCAAACTTCGGAGCACATGGATTCGTGAAGAGAGTGGAGAGTGGATCAGATCTGTCGGTTTCCATTAAAGTGGTAGAAGGGGAAGCTCCGAAGGCACGGGGGTGTGGATCAACTGAAGGTCATTGGCAGAGCAGGGTACGAAGCACTGGCCATGGAGACAATGTCGGATTCGGATGCTGGGGGACGTGGTTTGGGAGGAGGTCGACAGGATCTGACGAATGGCGAAGGCAAACTCGTCGGCGGGATCTATCCCAAGGGATGCTACAAGTCATCTGCTTCATTGGGGTCGTTGTCTATGGGCGCAAGGGGAAGGAGCCGCACTCGGTTGAGGACGTCGTAAAGGCGAAACCTTCGATCAAACGCTACCAGATGAAAATGCCCAATGAAAATGCCCAGCAAAACTCTGCAAGGCCAAGCAGTTTGACGTTTTATTGCTCAAGAGGCATGCCTCCGCTACCTAAGAGCAACAATGGAAGGGGCGATCCCGCCAGCAACCAAGTCGGTAGCTCCAGAGGCCTCAGCTTATTAGTTGTTAACGGCGTGGGGACTGGATCATTCAGAATCAAAAGGAGACTCTCAGTGATAGATCATGCCAAGGTGTTCCTCTATCTAATAATTTTCAAGCACTATTTGGGTTGAATATTGGCAAAAAAAACTAGTGAAAATGGGGAGACCGCCGGTCTATCATTGCCGATGGTAAAGAATGCTATTACTACAGAGGTATGCAAACCAACAGATAGAGCAATGCAATTTGGTTCGAGCTCTGTTGTTCTGAAGGAGGGTTCTGGTCCACAGATGTCCGAAGTGCAAGGCAAGTCTGTAGCAGGGCATATCAGCACTAATAGAGGGATTGCTCATACTCAGACCACAACGCTAGGGGACAAGCTATCAGGTTCTGGCTGGACCATGGTATCGAATCGAAAGGGTCGAAATCAGAAACAATGGGTTCAAGTCAATGCGAATAATAAAAATGGCCAAATGAATGTTGAGGGTGTTAGACCCTTTCATGTGGGTAATCCCAAACAACCTATCAACCATACTAGAAACCCCCAAGCTCCCTTCACTCCAAAGTTCTCTGCAGGGGCTATGCAGATGAGATGGAAAGATGCGTGTACGATGGGTAAACGCAGGGATGAGGACTGTAGTTTGGACTATATTTCTCCTAGGATGGACCCTGGGGGTCGTTTGATTGCTAGTATAACTAAGGAGGAGATTGCTGTGGATGTGTATCAATGGGAAAATACCCTAGTTGGCTATGTCCTTGGGATCAGACCTTATTTCTCACCCTTGAAAGCGTGTGTTACTCGTATGTGGAAACTTGCTAGTGGTCTCGAAGTTTTCTCGCGGGAAAATGGTATCTTATTTTTGAAATTCTCATTAGCTGAAGACTATATTAGAACCCTTCAGGAGGGGCCTTAGCTTTTTGATGGTCGATTAATTGTCCTTTGTAAGTGGAGTGCTGATATTGGTATGTGACGTGATATTCTATCTTCTGTTTCTGTTTGGGTACGTTTTCCTGCCTTACATTTAAAGCTTTGGTCTAGAAGTATTATCAGTAAGGCATCAAGCATCATTTGCAGACCTCTATATTTGGACAGAGCCACAGCTAGGGGTAAACGATTGTCTTATGCTAGATGCTTTGTAGAAATTTATGCAGCCCATCCTCTGCCTTAAAAATTTTGTCTAGACATTGAAGGTGACCAACGCATGGAGATAGACGTAATATATGAATGGATCCCTCCTAGATGTTCGAGATGTTGTAGTTTTGGTCATGTGGATGCTCAATATCCTACAACCCCTATGTGGAAGCCTAAGCAAACTCTGCCTTCCTCAGAACACTCTTCTATACCTCCAGAGAGCTCAGGTATAACTATTCATATAGATAATGACAATAGCATGGAAGAAACTTGCACCCCATGCACTGCTGCTGAGCCTACTGTTGAGACTTATGATGGGGATGTTATGGAAGTGAATATACCCCCAGATGACTCCAAGAAGTTGATGCCTGCTACAGAATACCCCCTACTGACTGTCCTACGGGAATTATTGATGTTGCTAATGCCACTACTCCTTCTGAGAGGACTATTCCTACTTCCACTGTTGCCGATAATACACCATCAGATCCTGTTGTTGTGGATACTATGGATTGGCAAATGCAAGTTCATAAAAAGCTTAAGAGACGTCTTGCTAGTATTCGTCCTTAGAATATAAAGCCTATGAAATCTATTAACCCCAAGAGTGATATTAGTCCAATGAAAGCTTCTCCTCTACCAGGCCCTAGGAGGAGTGAGCGGGGGATGAAGGGCCCATCCTGCATTAAATGTCTATCTTTATTTGGAACGTCAGTGTGTTGAACAATGTATCATGGTGTCAAGATCTACGATGGCTTCTCAAGCAGCACTCTCCTTCCATGGTTGGTCTTCTGGAAACGAAAATTAAAGAATCGAGCTCTCAACGTGTCTTAACTTGCTTCCCGAGTGAATGGTCTTCTAATAATAATAATGCTTGTTCTGATGGGGGAAGAATTTTGATCTTATGGGATAACAGTATCTGGTCTTGCTTGCCTATCCACTCCTCTGATCAGGTTTTATCTATCTCTGCTACTAATAAGGGTGGTTTTGAATGCATTGTCTCTTTATGGTGCAAATCAATTGGCTTCTCGTTCCTCTCTATGGTTTGATTTACTCCATAAACACTCCTCTATTGGCAGTACTCCTTGGGCTGTAATGGATCGCTTTAATTCTGTCAGATTTGTTGAAGAAAAGCTTGGGGGCCAGCCTATACCACAAGCTATCTTGGATCCTTTCAATAATTGCATTGAGAATTATGGTCTCATGGATCTTAAATGTGTTGGTAGCACCTGGAGCTGGATTAATCACTCTGAAGGTCAATGACATATCTCTGCTCGGTTGGATAAGATTCTATGCAATTCTCCCTGGATTAACTCGTTTCCTTCATCACATTATTGCTATCTGCCTCCTTCTACCAGCGACCACTCACATATGCTACTTCAATTGGGGGAAAGGACTGTTTCTGGCCCTAAACCATTCAGGTTCTTTAACTATTGGTCCAAACATCAAGATTTTCATGATATTTTACTTAGGGCTTGGAGTTGCTCTATTTCTAGTGTTCCTCAATTCTAAATTGTTTCAAGACTTAAGAAGCTTAAGTCTCTCCTGAAATCTTGGTAACATGGCAGTATTGACGATCTTGCCTCTCATATCAAATTTTTAGGGAGGCAAGAAGAGTTATTGGCCAATGAGTCTCAATATCCTACCTTAGCCAACAAAAATAAATTATGTCAGCTAAGTGGCGAGCTGGACCATTTGCTGCAGGTAGAGGAATCTAAGTGGAGGCAAAAGAGTAGAATATCTTGGCTCACTGAGGGCGATAAGAACACATCTTTCTTTTTCTCTGCTACTAAGGCCAGGTATTCCAAGAATTCTCTATCTCATTTATTTAATTCTGATGGATCCCCCTCTGATCACAGTGCATATATTTGGAATAGGGCCCCTTCCTTTTATGAAAATCTCTTCAACCAGTCAAATTATTGGATCGTATTTCCATACTTCCCTGTTAAGAAGCCGTTAACAGATACTAGTGCAGCTTGGCTTATTCGCCATATATCTTCCGAGGAGATTATGAGTGCTAATTTTCAAGTGGGTGCCGACAAAGCACCTGGCCCTGATGGCTTTAATGCATTCTTTTATCAGAGCAATTGGGATATTGTTGCCAGTGATGTCATAACTTAAGGACAGTGAAGTCTTTCTTTTCCTCTGGCAGACTTCTTAAAGAGCTCAACCATACTTTTCTATGTCTAGTGCCTAAGTCGGATTCAGCTTCTACACTCAATGACTATAGGCCTATATCATGCTGTAATGTGCTTTACAAATTTATATCTAAAGTTCTCTGTAACAGGTTGCAGAAGATCATTTCTGATCTTATATCTCCTCAGCAAACTACCTTTCTGAAGGGCTGCCTCATCAGTGACTGCTCCTTGTTAGCCCATGAACTGGTTAGAGACTTCAATAAGCCCATGGGTAGCCGCTTATGCCTTAAGGTAGATATAAAGAAGGCTTTTGATTCGGTCAAGAGGGAATTTATTTACTCCATGCTGCATCACATGGGTTTTCCTACTCGCTTGATTATTTGGATTATGGAGTGCATATCTAGCCCAACATTTTCCGTGCTCAGTAATGGGTCCACATCTGGCTACTTCTCCAGTAATCAAGGCATAAGACTATGTGACCCACTATCTCCTTATTTGTTTGTCTTGGTTATGTATTTTTTTTTCAATCATGATTGATCTAGCGGTTCAAGATGGTTTGGTCAAACAAATGAAGAGGTACCCCATTCTGACCCCCTCGCACCTCCTTTTTGCTGATGATCTACTTGTTTTCTACCATGGTGATGTGAGGTCTGCAGGAAAATTATCTGATATTTTTGAGTCCCTTAGTAATGCTGTGGGGTTACATATTAACAAGGGTAAAAGAAAACTTTTCTACAGAAATGGTTACCAGAACCCTCAGGAGATTGCAGCCATTATTAGTGTGCCCCTTGGTCTCCTGCCAATCCGTTATCTTGGTTCGCCCCTGTCTATCTCATATCTCAAGGCGAGGAACTACTCTAATCTTATTGATAGATGTAGGAAATACTTGGCTGGCTGGTCTGCCAAACTTTTGTCCTTGGCTGGCAGAGTTGAACTTATTCGCTCTGTGATATATAATTTATCTTCTTATTGGAGCCTCTCCCTCAAATTGCCTAACTCTGTCCTCCGTATTATCGAGCAGCTCTGTGCTAACTTTCTCGGGAATAACAAGCTGCATGTTTGGAGCTAGTCCAGTATCTGCAAGCCCAAAAGGGAAGGTGGGCTTGGTCTTCGTAGACTAGCAGATATTAACAAAGCTGCAGGGATCCGTCTCTTCTGGAGATTTATGCACTCTGATACTCTGTGGGCCAATTTTATGAGGAACACATACATAAAGGACGTAACTGATCTACCTCTTTTCCCATCTCATTCTGGTACCTGGAAATTCATATTGTCTTCTAAGCAGCTAGCATCACCCTATTATGAAGATAATCATGATCATATAGCACCTTCGCTTCGTTGGAAACCTTCCCCAAAATTTTCCCTTACTTTAGCTTGGTAAGTAATTCATTCTGTGGCCCCCAGAATAATTTACTATGATGTGGTCTGGTTCTCTAACTGCTGCCCTAAATGGTCTACTTGTCTGCTTAGAGCACTGATTAACAAGTTACCGACATTTGATAATCTTGTTAAATGGAATATTCCAGTTACTAATATTGCATGTGTTCTATGTCAGCATCATATGAAATCTATCAAACACCTCTTTTTTGAATTCCCTTTACATCTTACCTATGGAAGCTATGTCGACTGAAGCTTGGGCTACCCCTAGGCCTATTGGGACCCTCCTAGAAGAAGCTACACTTATACTTGATCGCTTCAGGAGCAAGACAAAAATATCCGGTATTGCACGTCTGGCTATCTGTTCCGTGCTTTGGTACTCATGGCATGAACGAAATAGAAGGGTGTTTAGCAATTCTAGTAAGCACAAGATTATCGTTTTCAGGAATATTTAAGATGACATCCAAATTCTCAGTGCTTCCATCAGCTGGAAAGAGGGCAAACAAAATTTTTGTATTGCCCTAGTGAATTGGACCTAACTTATATCTTCTTGGAATGTCTTAGTTGCTTAGATTTCTTTCAAGGATTGACTAGTTGGGGATGACAACGCCTGTGTCCTATCTCCCCTCTATGTCAAGATTAGTTTAGAAGTCTATGATTTTACTGAGTTGTATTTGTATATTATTTGTTATTTAATGAAGCTTAATTACCTTTCAAAAATATATATCTATATATTAAAACACAACTGTTTTTGAATCCTGGGGCTGACTAGAACAAGATAAAGAGTGGCTGAGATTTGATCTTAATAAATCAACGGTTAGGATGAGGTTTTGGAGGGAAACATTTGAATTTTTAGGAGAAAATGTGTTGGGAAAACTGAAGTTTTGAAAACTGAAAACTCTCTCCCCCCCTCTTCCAAAAAATCTGCATGGGAATCAGCACAAGCCGTTCCGTTTACAAGAGGACTTAAATAACAAACCAAATCTCAAAATGTGGAGCAACACATAAATTTATAGTGTTTCAATAAGGGTTTTGACATTGGAATCATATTTTCTACGAATTGTGCAGTTGATCAATTGAATGATGTCTTTAGATTTCAATACAATGCTTCAGATGACACAACAAACATAATTATTCCTATTATTCCGTAACTAGCATATAAATGTCCAACTTGATTCAAATCTGAGATGGCATTGAAATTTCTCACAAGATAACCAAAGATTACCTCAACTAAAATTTTGTGGTAAAGCGTCAACGTGATGCCCACAAATAACATAAATACAATCAAGATTTTCTAACAACGTGATGCCCACAAACAACATAAATATGGTCCAGATTTTTTGATACCAACAGTTAAGCATAACTTCGGCGTAGGCGCCGAAGTAGCCCGTTAAAATTTTTAAAGCTAATTTGTTGTTCCTGCCAAAGGCGTTCACCGAACTTGTTGTTTTACGCTGAATTTTTTGTACCGCACCCAAGGCGCAAATTTGCTCGCACTGAAATTGTTGTTCTGTGCCAAAGGCACACACGCTAAATTTTTTAAATCTAATTTGTTGTTCGCGCCAAAGGCGTCTGCGCCGAAATTGTTGTTCCACGTCGAAATTGTTGTTCCACGCCAAAGGCGCCCATGCCGAATTTGTTGTTCCGCACCGAAGGCGCATGTGTCGAATTTGTTGTTCTGCACTGAAGACACCCATATCGAAGGCACACATGCCGCTAAATATTTTTACGCTACTTTTTTCTTTTAAATTTTGGCTGTGGAAATAATTTTTGGGGAACAAAGATTTCGCGAGGAAAAATCTTAAATGAACAGTGCCCCCTGGCATGGGTTATGACTAGTGTATGTGTGTGTGTGTGTGTGAAGCATCAGATTCCCTAGTTATACTCTGCAAATACCTTACGATTTGGCAGAGGAAATTTTGGATATGCTGCTATTGGATGTTGTGATGGCATACCTCTATGGATATCTTGATAAAGATAAATTCCACATTTCCTTAAATGCCTGAATAGACTTCGGGACGTCTATTCTATTGAATATATAATCAAATAAAATATTGTACAACCAAGTGAATCTCGTGACAAAGAAAAGGTTCCTACTAAAGGTTGTCTTTGCATCTTTGCAAAGAGCAAAGAACATGATTTGAGATCATAGTTGTAAACAACTTATATATCATCATATCTCCTGAAGAGAAAACCGAAATATCTGTTCAAGCCTGACTATCAAATATGATATGAAAGATCTAGGCAAAATAAAATAAGTAATGGCTTACAGATTTATTTACATAATAAAATCATGTTACAGTAAACTTCATACATAAAGTATTTTGAAGAAATTATAATAAGGACCAATGTCATCAATTAAGTACCCCTTTCGTCAGCTGGAAGAGGGAGATGATATACTTGGTCCTGAAGTCCCTCATCAATTGCAATCAGAGCGCTTCTGGCTAACTGCACGCGTCCCGATATAGCAATTGCAGTAAATTCATTAGCCAGATACAATGATGCACCTAAAAGTGTCATTAGACCGTAGTTAAGCATCTTCTATGTTTCCTTCAAGTGTCGAAAGATTTTGGCTTACATTATAACGAATTATCATCCATGCTTATGCAGATGTAGGTTACAAGTCCGACTCACATAACGAGAAATCATAGACTGGGTACCTACAGTGGTATTGCAATCTACTATAGATCTGCAAAGAAAACTATGAAGGAAACATCATCCTATCATTCCAAGATCTTCACCATTTCATAAACAAATAATGGTGTATTTGAGTGTGCCTGGTAGTATATCACATCCCAGTGATGACTGGGTCAGAGGCTGGTCTTTGAAGCTGACCACATAGTCTGAAGACCATGCCACATGCTTACCCCGCTTTTGAGGAGATCACATCAGAGGCGACGAAACAAAGCACACCTCTCCAGAGTTTTTGGATTCAGTCGTTGCTTAATGATGGTGATATTTATAATTTGTGTATACTTTTGGAATGTTGTAAATATGAGTGATGAAAAACACCCGAGAGATCTGAAAGCATAAGGGCTTGTACAGATCAAGAGGAGTTAGAGGGAATTTGTACTCTTTTCCCTTGCTATGGTTTTCCCACATGGTTTTTCATAGCTAAAGGTTTTAACGATGCAAATCCCATTAACTCAGGATCCTGAAGTATTTACTCCTAGTGATACTCATATGATGCTCAGAATCTTGAAGTGTTCATGAGTAGAGTTCACACTTATGACTGGATAATGGGAAGTGTTGTAAATAGATAAAATGGTGTGACTAGATAAGAGTATCTATTAAAGAGATTGTATCGAATTCATGTATGTACTGTACCATCCCCTATAAATAAAGGTCTAGGGTCTTCCCCAGATAGCTTCGCTTCATAACAAGAACTAATAATCAGATACTTTCTTTGGGAGATACAATATTATTTACTATAGTTAGTATAAAAGAATTTGGGTGATAAACTGTGCAAAAACAAAGGAAATGAGGAAACTGAAGTTGGTTTGAAGTTTTCTCATTAGCTGATGAGATAATCTATTATGCAAATTTGAAAGAATTGATTGGACATATTAAATTAGAAGTTAATTTTAGTTTAGTTGGACTATAGGATCTGGTGGGATGTATCGAGGTCAAAATTGCATTTCTGATATTAAATGACCAATCTATATGATATTGATATGCTTGATAATTACAGATTGTATTTTTTGTGACAAGAATTAAGAAATGTTGATGATAATTCCAAATTCGGGGAGATGATGAGTGCTTGATAATAAAGAAGTAATAAGATACTGTAATGAAGAGACTTTATGTGTATTGTAAATGAAGGAATATGAATTAGGGACAAAATTATAGAAAAGGAAATTTGATTCTTATATAAGGATGATCCCAGGTGTTATACAAATTGTATGTCATCAATCTATGTATTGAATGCACTGGGCATATGTTTCCTTAAGGTGCATTAAGCAAATTGTTATTGTACATTAGTCCACATTGCCAACAATTTATTGCAATTATGACTTTTGCAATGTTTGTGGTAAAAAAATATCTTTATTACAAATGAGGGGGTTGATGGGATGCTTGTCCCACATGGTACCTTTGTCCCATGAGGTAAGGGGGTAGGGGGCCACCTCACATGGTGGCTCACACTTGGGTGAGGGTGGGGGTGGGGGTGCATGTGTTTTGGGTGATGTTGTGGAGCACCCAAGGAAAAGCCCCCCTCATTCCCCTTATTTGCAAGCTTGACATTGCTTTTTCATCAAACGTAAATGCACCTCCGTCTTTCTCGTATTTACGGGTTTACCATCGATAATTTTTCACTTTAGCCGCCCTATTTTTTTTACTTTAACACCTGGTTTTTTCATTTTACGCCCAAACGTGTATCTTTTTAAGTTGCATGCGGGTCCCGCATCCTGTGTGTGGGTTTCTTCTTGGGTCCTTGTGCACTATGTGCACGGGTTATTTCTATTACTAGCTATATTACAACTCGGTTTTAGCATGGTGAAACTAGGGTCTTATAGTTAAAGTTTAATTGATCATTGTTCCTGCTTTTGGTAGTTTTCATATTGTACTTTATTGGTGCACCCCTTACAAGGTCGCGTATTCTCCAATTTGAGCTGGTAAGGAAACTAAGATTAAACTTTTTAGGAAGCTATTTAGTTTTTCATTTAAGCTAGCTTTTACCGATTTTATTTAGGTTAGTTATTACGTGTCAAAAAAATTTGAACGTGTCCCTATTTGTTATCCACATTGACATTTCATTTTTCTTTTGTAATATTAAGATCCTTACAAACCTCGAACTTGGAATTTGTTTATGGAGGTTGTTGAGGCTGTATAGCTTTAATCATTGGATATGCCTTCAGTTGTCACACTCATGAATGATAATAAGAAATTAGCTATAATAAGTCACATTGCTTGAGACAAGCTCGGTTGGTATACAAATTTATCTTACAAATCACTAAATGAATTAGGTTTTTCCTAAACAATCTGGTCAGTTTGTTGTATGCCTGGACATGTAATAAAATTTTCAACTAATCCAGTTGTAATATTGTCTCTGGACCATAAAGAGATTTACTGGACAATGCTGCTTTTCATGGGATTATTATTGATACTTTTATGCGGAAAGTTTCAAGGTAAGATTCTTTTTTCCATTTTTAATCGTCTAATTTGTATAATATAACTACAAAATTTTTGTTAAGAAAATAATTTTCGATTTGAGATCCTTGATAGGGAACTTGATTGAGACCCAAAGAATTTTAGATGGGTTGTTAGAGTTATTTCAGACTTGAAGTGTGTTTGGTTGTTTAATAAGTGTGTTCAGCCAGATTCATAAGTATGTTTAAGTTGTGAACAAGTGTGTACAGCTTTAAAAGGTAAGTATGTCCAAGATGTGAACAAGTATGTCCAGCCTTAAAACTAAGTATGTTCATCTGCTGAAGAAAAGGAGCTCAGTTGTATGGAAAGTAATTCTGTTCTTTGAGAAAGCAAGTCCCTTGAGATTTACGTATTTTGTCTACTGTAGTAAATGCTTGTACTATTTGATGTAAGCTCTTGACAGAGCATAATTGTATGTATGTGAACTATAACTTGTAGAAGTGAAAGAATGATGTATATGTAATTAAAAAAGAAAAGAAAGGAGAGAGAGATCTCTAAGATAAAGATAAAAAATATCCAAGAATAAGAAGAAAAACCGGCTTCAGCTTTGCCTGAAATTCGTGTGATAAATTCTTGAAAAATAGTTCTTCCTCATTGTGTCAAATTTGTGTTCACAGTTTTGTGTACACACTTGTAATGTATTATGTACACAGATATAGTGTAATTGGAACACAGTTATTCCAATTTCCTGTACACTTTTGTTTTCACAGATCCTTCTTTGTTTTCTCCTCCTCCACTACAAAGATCCTATATTTGGCTACAAAGCTTTGCCTCAATATCCAAGACAGTGGTGTCAGAGCATCTCAGGTTGATAGTAAGCCACGATTCTGATCAATCATCTCTTTCTCATCTTTCAATCTTGAGTAGCAATGAGAATTAGATCAACTACCAATATTGGAGCATCAAAATGAAAACTTTCTTCATTTCCAAAGATGTGTGGGAGTATGTAGAAGATGGTATTACTAATTTCGCATATGGATTCATAGCAGCTCAAAAAATTCTTACAAAGAGAAGATCAAGAAGGATGCTAAAGCTCTCTACTGGATTCAGTAAGCTGTAGATGAGACTATCTTTCCCAGAATCATGAATGCTTCAAGATCTAAAGAAGCTTGGTATATTTTGAAGGAGTTCCATGGATTTACAAAGGTAATCACTGTAAAGCTTCAAACTTTGAGAAAAGATTTCGAAAATATGACAATGAAGCCATCTAAATATATACAAGACTTCTTTTCAAGGATCACAGCTATTGTTAACCAAATGAGATCATTGGGTGAAGATCTTACTGAGCAAAAGGTAGTTGAGAAAGTTTTGAGAAGCTTGACACCAAAATTTGATTTTGTAGCAGTAGCAATTGTGGAATCAAAAGACCTATCTGTTTATACAATAAGGGAGTTACTTGGCTCACTTTCTGCTCATGAGGATAGACTCAACAGAGGCAAGGATAATGAAGGAATAAATCGAGCCTTTCACTCAAAAGTGACAATAAGTTCACCAGTTAGCAATGCCAGAATCTTTGGCAGTCATGCAAGATATCATGGCTCAAAGAACTTCAGAGGAGAAAGAGGAAGAAGTAATTAGAGAGGTGGAAGAACTGGTAGAACGCAAATGTACCAACCTAGATTAGAAGTTCAGAACAGATATAAGCCCAAAGAACCTATGATGAAAGGGTGCTCTCATTGTGGAGGAACTGGACACAAACTTAAAAACTGTTGGTATAAATACAATACAGCTCTAAAGTGCTGTAAATGTCAGAAGTATGGACATTATGGAAAGGATTACAGAGAAAACAGAGGAAAGGATCAAGCTAGCAGAAAAAACAAGGGAAATGAACAAGTCAACTATGTGGAAAAAGAAGCTCGCGAAGTTAATAACTTATTCATGGCAAAATTTGATGATATTCTAGTCAACAACTCCCTCACTTGGTATCTTGATAGTGGTTGCAGCAATCACATGACAAGTAAGCAGGATTTATTCATCAATTTTGAAACTATTAATGCTAGAGATGTAAGACTTAGCAATGATAAGAAAGCTAGTGTAGAAGGAATTGATGATATTATTGTGCTTACTAATGAAGGGAGGAAATCAATTAAAAATGTGTTGTATGTGCTTGATCTAAAACATAAGTTGATAAGTGTTGGTCAATTAGTGAAGAATGGCCTTTGTGCTATGTTTGATGAAGATCAATGCATGATATATGATAAGAAGAAGAGGAAACTTTTGTGTGTGAATAAAATGACAAATAACAATATGTTTCCTGTTATGTTTGCTGCTCCTAACAATACCAACTTTCTAAGCACCATAATTGAAGATTACTTGGAACTTTGGCATAAAAGGTTAGCCATTTCAATGTGGCTGGCTTAGTTGAATTATTTAAAAAGAAGCTAGTGTATGGTTTGCCATCTCTAAAGCAAGTTGAAGGGAAGCATGAATGTGAAGCTTGTATTTTAGGCAAGCTACAGAAGAAGAAAGCCCCTTCACATTCAAATTGGGAGCTTCAAGACCATTAGAATTGGTTCATACAGACCTATATGGCCCAATGTCTGTTAATTCCCTTGGTGGATCAAAATACTTCATGATAGTAGTCGATGATTTCAGTAGATACTGCTGGATTTATTTCCTTGCAGAAAAGTTTCATGCCTTGAGTTTCTTCAAGAAGTTTAAATATGAAGCTGAAGGGAAGTTGGCATGCCAAATTGACACTCTCAGATCAGATAGAGGTGGAGAATTCTGCAGCTGAGAGTTTAGTACTTTCTGTGAAGAAAATCGCATAAGGAGACAATTGACAGCTGATGTGTCCATATTTTCTATTATTTTCATATCATCATTTCAATGCATCTCATACCATTTTCGCATCCAAATCCCATATTTTACTATGATATTGCATTTCTGACGATAAATTCAAGTTTCGTAGTGTTTTATGAGTTTTCAAGGATTTTGGAGCGATTTGGGACCCCACTTCGGTATGGACACATCCGACACGCTCGTGAGCTCATTGGCGAGGCTCTGGAGGAGTTCGCCACACTTTCGGATCCATTGGAGGAGAAGAGAGAACAGAGGAGAGAGAGAGACACCCAGCAGCTCCTGGAGATAGTTTCCAAGGAAATGCTCGTTCCGAGCAGTTCAGTTGCTCGACCGAGCATCTTCAATTTCAGAAGAAGAGCTGATACGGGATGGCTCGGACCGAGCAGTTCATCTGCTCGGTCGAGCAGTCTCAATTTCCACAGCTGAGGCAGTCCAGCAACACGGCCCGAGTAGCTGACCGAGTCGGCCCCTGCTCGGACCGAGCAGAGCTGACTCGTTCTGGGTAGGCAGAGCGACTATTTCAAAGATTTTCAATTCCCTGTAGTGCTCGGTCGAGCTGCTCCTCTGCTTGGGCCGAGCCACCGAACGAGCAACGCATTGCTCGACCGAGTCACCTACTCGGTCGACAATTCCAGGGCTATTTTTGGAAAGTTTTTTGAAGCCGCGATGTGCGCGATTTTGGCACTGAAAGCTCAGTGAGCTGAGCGACTGAAGGAGGTGAATTTTATTTGGAGTTTTGAATAGTTTTTACGAGAGTTTATGCGATTTTTGTTTAATTTTTGTAAGCAAATTCTGGATCGAAACTTGGAGAATTATTTACTTTTATTCTTGATTGTTCTTGCGCTTGAAATCTTGGAATTTTTTTGGATCTATAATCTGCAATTTCTATCGATTTCTCACTGTAAGTCCTTTATCCCTATTCCTTTGATTTTTATAATGTTTTCGTCTCTGAGAATGATGTTTTTGTCCGTTATTATTGCGATGTGTGCGTATATTCTTTCTAGGGTTGATGGGTTAGACCTAGGATCCTAGGGGAAAATGTAGATCTGGATCCCTACATTGAATTGGGGACTTAGGGAAGTATTTCGGTAGATCCTACCGAATCCATTGACAACCCGTACTGAGATCATGCCCACGGTCTATGAAATTGATGTGCTTAAGGGGTATCTAGGGATTCGAATAGGGAAATCGGTGGATCCATCCAAGGCTCATGATCATGCCTGGCTTGCGTCTTGAGGGGATCCATCGACGAACTATACCGCTACGTTGACGGCTACCACCATTGCGTCAACGAGAGCCACCGAAATACCCCGCAATTCTAACCCATGAGAGTGTTATGAATTGGGGGATTAATTCCCTAGCCCTAATGCAATGCAAGGATCCTATCCCAACGTCGACCCCCAACGATCCTAGTGGTGATCCCTAACGCCCTAAGTCCCTTTTATTAATATTACGACAACAACATCCCAACCAAATCTTTTACCCCGATAGCTATCTCACTTCAAGACTTAGAAATAAATTGAGAATCCATTGACACTATCACCGTCCTTGTGGGATTCGATATCATTTATACTATAACTCGACACCGTCCGCTTGCGGATTGAGCCCGAAATCGAAGCCTAGGGGAAAATACCACGTCTGGCGGTCGTGACACCGCCAGGTGGAACCTAGGTGTAGGTTTCGGGTGCGTCAAGTTTTTGGCACCGTTGCCGGGGACGACAATAGGGTTCTATCTCAGTTTACTTTTATTTTGTGAAGTTTGCTAGCATTCTAATCATTTCTCACCCTTCCATCATTTTTATTCTTTTTATTTATTTCGGTGCTACAGACGGTATTTATCTAAGTTTTGTTAGTGCATCACTACAAGAGATCCACCAGAGAATTATTATTCGATCACGAGATCGAGAAGACAGCGAGGGCTTTGAGAGCCTCTAGTAGAAGTTCATCTCCCACCGCCCAGATGGCGGAAAACAATCGTCCTCCTCCTCCTCGCACCGGGTCCATCAGGGACCATATGAAACCAACATTCGGGAACAACTCCTCCATCCTCAGACCGCAACTAGCGGTAGCGAGCTTCGTGCTCAAGACATGGTTGATTAATTTAATGCAGCTTGATCCCTTCCACCGACATCCACATGAAAATCCCAACCATCACATTGACACCTTCCTGGCGAAGTGTGATACGTTCAAGGCAAAGGACGTTAGTGATGATGCTGTGAAGCTACGGCTTTTCCCGTTCACCTTAAGGGATATAGCTTCATATTGGCTCTGGTCCCACCCTCCCAACCATTTCACCACCTGGGAGAAGCTTGCGCTGGCATTTGTGGATAAGTTTTATCCACCCTCGAAGAAAGTCCGGATTCGTGGAGCTATTTCTAACTTCAAGCAGCTCCCACAGGAGTCACTTTACGAAGCATGGGAGAGGTTCAAGGACCTCCAACATCAGTGTCCTCACCATGGGATCTAGCACTGGGATTTAGTGCAGAGCTTTTACAACCGGCTCCAGCCTAGCACCAATATGATCATCGATGCTGCGGCGCAAGGCGCCCTACTTGATAAGTCTCCTAAGGATGCTACAGATTTGTTGGAGCACATGGTGGCCAACACCCAACAGTGAAATGATGAACGGACTATTGTGACCCAGACTCCTGAGGACAATGTCGCTAGCCACTTGGATTCTCACATAGAGACCTTGTGCAAACAAGTGGCCCGCATTGAGCAGCGTCTGGACTCCATCACTGCTTCACCTAGTACATCGTACCATCCTGCAGAAGAGTATGTCGATCAGGACTATATCCCTAGTCATGCCCACTACGACGGTGCTGAGACATCGGAGACCGTACAATACGTCCAAGGAGAGGGACGGAATCAGTAGCAGCATCCAGCTGCCAGGAATCATCTGGGGTTTTCCTTTGGAAACCCAAGCAGAAGGCTGTAACCTCTGCTATTCCAGAGACCACCACCTCCTCCTTAACAGCAACAGAACTAGCAGCAGAGCGGATTTAGGCCAGCTGGGCCTTACAGGCCACCAGGATATCAGTTCAACCGACCGCCTCAGCAGAATCATGCGCCGAATCCGTCTAAGTCCAATCTTGAAGCCACTTTGGAGACATTTATGAGTGGGCAGATCCGTTTTAATCAAGATACCTCGAACCAGTTCAAAAGTATCAATTCTTCACTTGACAAACTGAGGGGTCAAATGTCGCAACTTTTGAAGAATCAGGGGAGATTGCCCTCCCAGCCGGAGACAAACTCGAGAGCTCAAGCTAATATGGTGCTTTCAGTGACCACATGTGGAGGACAGGTGACTGACCCCGTCATGGTTCCGGTGCTAAACAAGGGGAAAGTCACCGTTGAAGAAGCTGTCGATGACGGTGATAGAGTTGAGGCCACTGAAGGGCCAATCATTATTGAGGAGAAACTGGATGCACCTCCCGTCACGCCTACGACGACACCACCTCCCGTCGATGCATCCAAGAGTAATGTTTCCAGATCCCCCTCCATACCCACAGAGGCTAGCCCTAACCAAATTGGAAAAGAAATACTCCAAGTTCATGGAGTTGTTGAAGGGAATACAGCTGAACATACCGTTCATGGACGCCATTATAGAGATCCCGATCTATGCAAAATTTCTGAAGGATCTCATCACAGGAAAGAGGAAGCCCGAGGAAATCAAGCTATTGGAGGATTCCACCTCCGTCATCAAAAATCATCTCCCTTGGAAGCTGCCGGATCCGAGGAGCTTTACCATGCCGTGCTCCATTGGAGGGATGCCTATCAGCAGAGCATTGATTGACTTGGGGGCTAGCATCAGTTTGATGCCCCTCTCCATCTTCAAGAGACTTCAGACGGGAAGTGAGCTGGAACTGACGAGCATGTCCATCCCGCTCGCCGATCATTCCATCACCTACCTGGTGGGAATAGCTGACGTGCGTTTATATTTCATATATTTACGCGTGTTTTCTTCCGTGTTTTTCCGTATTTACTGCCGTATTTTATTCGTTTTCTCGTGTTTTCTTGTATTTTCTTGTTTTCTTTCACTTTTCCGTATTTTCCGTGTTTTGCAGGAGTTTGCTGGCATTTGGGATGTAAAACGATGATATCATGTGTCCCCGGAGCAACGGGAGGAGTCACGCGTGATCCAGGGGGTCAAACGACGAAGATTACATCTTTCAACCCCTCACCTGGTTGGTTGGTCATCTCCAACCGATCGAGTGATGCACGCATGCACCACCCGGACGCAGCTTGGAGCCCCCGAGAAGTCACCCGGTCGGTTCAGTGACCGGGTCAAAAGCTCAAAGTCTCTGAAATTCGGAGCTCAATTTCCAACCGATCGGGTGACCTTCACCCGATCGGTTCACCTGTAGCTGAATTTCAACGGTCAAGACTCGAAGCTCCAACCAGTCTCCTCACCCGGCCCACACCAAGATCCAACCGGTCGGCACCAAGATCCAACCGACCGCACCAAGATCCAACCGACCGGTTCATACTGACCGGGTGAAACCCCCGCATCGCGCTGTAATTTTGTGAAGCGGCTCTCCCGACCGGTTGACTTGTCAACCGATCGGGTGATGTCGTTTTCTATAAATAGAACCCTAGGTTTCCCAGATTCGGGAGTTGGTTATTTTTTACTGTTTTCTTCATTTTGTGACGGCTGTAATTTTCCTGTTTTTGTAAGTTTTCGGATCTTTGTAAAAATTTTGTATTATCTTAATTGCTCTACTACCTTCGCATTCCTATCGTCTGATTATGATTTTAACGGTTCATTTTTGTTTAGATCGCTTTTTAATGAATATTTGTGAGTAGTTCCCAAATCTGGGATTTTGGCGGAAACCCTTTCGGGGGCTCTTCCCGATGCATCCTTAGGGTTAGGAAATCGATGGGGATTAGGAATCTAACGGTTACGCAGGGTGTTTTATTGTCATCGGCGGGAAAAAGACCGCCTTTGACCGTTGGGCCAAGGGGGAATAAACTTGGCGGTTGACTACCTAGCCATAGCTCACGCCCTTAGCGTAGACGCCGAATCCTAGCGCACGGGAGCGGCATGATGAGACGTTGGGAGTTATCGTTGCGAGCTTAGTGCTCCCGGAATCGATCAGTGTTAATGGACATGGGAGTGCCCACTGATCAAACCCGGGAAGTCCGGTGTATCATCCTGGGCACCGACAGGAATATCGGGTCCATGGGATGCCGGTACCACTTTCAGAGGCAACGTCTCACCATTAGACCCTAATTCCGATCGCCATCCTACCCGTAGGCCGTATCGGCGAGAGTCGCTCGTTGGAGTGGAAACCAAAGTCCCGGGTTTATTTTCTTATTGTTCATACCTTGCATTCCTTTACCGTGACAATCCATCAACCGATCCGGGCTAGCTCACCCACGGGGTGATCTCGGTCCTCCTTGACACAAGCACATCCTAGCCTCCCTGTGTTCGACCCCCAAGCCACACTACAACGCCGTGCGCTTGCGGTTACAGATATCTAAACCCTCACGCGGGTCCCCCGGCCATTTACGGCTCACAAACCGGGGGCACGTCAAGTTTATGGCGCCGTTGCCGGGGAGGCAACGTGCTTGTTATTTTAGGATCTCTTGAACCCTAGTGTCTAGCTCTTATCCCTACCTCGCGAAAATTTTCGCATTCTTCTTTTTCCTTTTTATTTTCTTCTTTTTATTTCTTATCTTATCTGTCTCTCTCCCACTTGTCGCTTCACGGGTGTTTGTTGTTTTTCATTCGCAGGAGTTCAAGAAGTCTCGACGACTTGATCCCCGTTGATCCAGAGATTAATGCCACCCTTAGGCGTTTGGCCGCCGAGAAGCGAAGAAGAGAGGATCCTGAAGCCAGGGAGGAGAACACCCCGCCTCGCAAGTCCCTGTTGGAGTACTCGATGCCATCTATCGAGTCCACTTCCGCTATCCGTCCTCCAGCTATTACGGCCCAAAGCTTCGAGCTAAAGCCGTCTTTGGTGACATGGATCCAGCAAGATCAGTTTTCGGGTGCACCCATAGAGAGCCCAATCGAGCATCTAGACTCCTTCTTGGAGAAATGTGACACCTTCCGGATTAACGGTGTTACAACTGAGGCGGTCCGACTGAAGCTGTTCCCCTTCTCCTAGCGAGACAAGGCCAAGCTGTGGCTTAGGAGGAAGGACCCAAATACATTCAACACTTGGGTGAAGCTCTCCAATGCTTTCCTGACAAAGTTCTTTCCTCCGGGGAAGACCATGAAGCTGAGGAGAGAGATGTCCTCCTTCTCCCAGGCCAGCCACGAGTCCTTGCATGAAGCTTGGACAAGATACAAGGAGATACAGAGAAGATGTCCCCACCATGAGCTCCCCAAATGGTAGATTATAAATCTGTTTTATAATGGGCTGAGGGACGATTTAAAGTCTTCCATGGACGCCGCGGCTGGAGGGTCCTTCATGTCAAAAAGCGAAGAAGATGCCGGGCAAATTTTGGAAAATATGGCATCCAACAATGAACGATGGTGTGACGAGAGAGCCACACCAAGGTCTGGGGGCATCCATAGAGTGGAAGACTTCGACAAATTGTCAAGCAAATTTGACTTGCTATCGACCCAGATCTCCGCATTGATGGTAGGCGCCAGTGGTGCCGGTACACAACAGATTGCTGTGGTAGAATCCGAAGTTTTTGGGGAATTCGACGGTGGTGACGTCTCACCACCGTTGGATCAGGCGAGTGCATTGTTTTACATTCCTACGGGGAATGCGCCATTTCCACCACGGACCAACTCAAACCCGGCCTACTCTCCCAACAACCGGAATCATCCGAACCTTAGTTACCGGGCACCCTACCAACAACCGGCTCAGCAACAACAGCAGATATATCAGCTGGCTAGGCCCCAGCAGCAGCAATATCAGCAACAACCTCCACCACAGTATCAACAATATGCCCCTAGGAATTAGCAGCCCGCCCAGCAGCAATACGGCCAACAGAGGGCCATTTCTCCGGTTGAGTCCCTCTTGACTCAATACATAGCTAACCAGGAGAAAATCAATCTGAAGCTGGAGATGGGACAAAGAGTACTCACAGATCAGGTGACCCGGCTGGGGTTGCAAGTGGCGAACCTGCAAAGACCTCAGAATTTATTACCGCCACAACCTGAGGTGAATCCTAGGGGGGTAAATCGGACCTTGGCACTCACACATGAACATGAAAACGTGTCCGCCATCGTCATGAGGAGCGGGACACAAATTCCTACTAGAGCGCCGCCCAAAGAACAGGAAGCACCACTGGCCGTCGAGCGGCCAATTGAAAAAGCTAATGACGACGGTACCCCGTCACCAAAAATTGTGGCTCCGGAGGGAACCCCCGAAGAAGAGAAGAAGAAAGAGGAAGGGAATTTGAAGGTATTCAAGCCCGTTGTGCCTTTCCCACAATGGCTCGCCAAAGCCAAAATCGATGAGAAGTATGGCAAATTCTTTGCCATGGTGAAAGATATGAGTTTGCAAATCCCCTTCCTCGAGGCCATAGAGACGATACCCTCCTATGCTAAATTCTTGAAAGACTTGGTGACACGGGGATCTAGAAAAGAAAAGGTCGTGTTAACGGCGGAGTGCAGCGCACTCATTCATCGTGCAAATCTGCCCAAGCTCAAGGATCCAGGAAGTTTCTCCATCCCTTGCTCTATCGGAGAAGTGCAAATCCATAGGGCGCTCGTCGATCTTGGTGCGAGCTTCAGTTTAATGCCCCTATCGTTCTACAAGAGAATAGGGATGTGAGACTTAGAGCCCACCGGCATGACATTACAACTTGCTGACCGTTCGGTCAAGTATCCGGTGGGAGTAGTGGACGACCTCCCAGTCAATGTGAAAGGGGTGCATGTTCCAGTCGATTTTGTGGTGAGGGACATGCCGGAAGACAAGCATACCCCAATTATTCTTGGACGACCCTTTATGGCAACCGCCGGAGTGTTGATAGACGTAAAGAACGGGAAGCTTTCCCTGAATGTGGGCCAAGAAAGTGTCGAATTTGACTTGGGCTTGTCGATGAAACATCCGAACCCCCCGGACGATCCTAGTACCAATGTGTTGGAGAATGAAGAAGAAAGAGCTATTGAAACGAGTGCATGGGAAGTGCTCTCGAGGAATCCCCCCGATAGCTTGGGGGACCTTGGAGAGCAAGTTAGCTCCCCTAAGAATGGAGTGTCTAATGAGGCGGTCGCGCGACATATGATCCCTCCCAGATTCCCTAAGTCTCCTCCCACGAGGAGAAAAGGAAAAGAACCCATGGACCTCACTGGCGATGAGGTCCGGATCCTGAAAAAGACGGCGGTGGACGCCAATTTGAGGGAGAAGCCCCCGGATCATGTGAACAAAGGGAGGGTAGTCGAGCAAATCTTTTTACAGCCGTCGACTACACCAATAGCCACAACTTCTGGAGTTGAAGAGATGCCGGATTTTGGGCATCACCCGTATCACCCACCATGAAAATCATCAACGGGCGTCGAGCTAAACGACGTTAAACAAAAGCGCTTCATGGGAGGCAACCCATGTTCTAAACTTTTGCTTCGCTTTTTAGCATTTTTTCTACTTTATTTTTCTCTATTTTTATAAATAAATCCAGCTGAAACAACTTCCGTGAAGGAACTTAGGCGATTTTTGGGTTTTGCAGAAAACAAGGCCTCAACCGGTCGGGTGAGTTCTCACCCGATCGGTTGGGATGTACCAGCATACGGCCGTGTCTGTCACCAAATGAACCGATCGGGTGGAGAATGATGAGATTGGGTGAGCAGACTGGGTGATCTGGGGGAACTCTCGATAAAATTTTAGAGTTCATCAACCGACCGGGTGACAATAGCCGAGGTCGGGTCGCTAACCGTGTGGGTAGTGCTGAACTTTCGGGAAATTTGGAGATCGCATCAACCGATCAGGTGAGTAATATCGTGATCAGGTGAGTGGCCGGGTGAAATATCACATGTTCTCGGGAAAGATTTAGGAAGCGGTCAACCGATCGGGTGACTATTCACCCGGTCGATTCACCTGTAGCTGTTGGCCGACATGAAACTTTCGAAATTTGCCTACCCGATCGGGTGAGAACTCACCCGATCGGTTCAGTTTCGCCCCTATAAATACCCCTACCGCACGATGACCGCCACCCGACCCCCGAAAATCCCCTTCACGCGGTTACACACCCTCCAACTGTCGAATCGACCTCCTCCACCCAACATACTGCCCCTAAACCCTCATCCCCACTCACTCCCATACTTCCCCACCCTCGCCACCTTGCCATCGTCGACATTCCATCATCAAAACACCCAAACCCTAACCCTAGCCCCCAAAATTTTCGAAAACCTGTTTCTTGTCGGATCAGCGAGCGGCGGCTTCCTGAATTGCTTCCTCCTACTACGCGAATCCCCCGGGAGCTTGATCTTGCTACATTGATGGGTAACACTTTTCCACTCTACACATCTCTTACTTTATCTGTAATATCCTGAATTGGTGTTGTACCTACTTCACTTGCTTTATATTCATCATAGGCACGCCCCCACTTTCCTTTTCACCACCCACATAGTCACCATGTCTAAGAAAGGGAAAGAGATTGCCTCATCTTCGCACCGTGATCCGCTCTACGGCCCCTTTTCCCCCTCTTTCCTTGGCATAAACCCTTCTACAGAAGAACAGTCTGACCGTTTGCGAGCACTACTTCATCGCCCGATGAGATCTACACTCTTCACCGATCGCCCACACTCGAAGCTCTAGGGCTTTCGAACGGCGTCGCCAGAATTTTCAACTGTATCGGGTGCCATACCCTCTCTTACATCCATGCTCACACACACAGAAATCTCACGCTTGAATTCCTCAGTTCCCTCAAGGTGTTTAATGGGGGTTTCTCCTTCCGCGCTTTCAACTGCGATTTTTCTCTGGGTTTCATCGAGTTGAACAATATCATCAATCTCCGTCACCCCGATCTTAATACTGAACATTCCACCCACGATCGAACTGACGTCTACTCTCAATTTCGGGCTGATGGTGTTTGGCAACGATTTACCCGGTACACCACCTTTCCACCCGAGGCTCTCGCCTCCTACATTATTCACCCGTGTTATCGCCTCGCCCATTGCATCCTCGCCAACACTGTTTTCGCCCGCGTGGATGTGTCCACTGTATCTAGGGATGAGCTTTTCTTTCTCTATGCCATGTCCGAAGACAGGATCCTTGGGCACATCCCTATGCCCATAAACGCCGCTCATTGGATCATCCATGAAATTTTTGCTGTTAGCCACGCCAATTCTGGATCCATCTGTTGTGGTGGGATGATCACTCTTATTGTCAGATGTGTTTTGAGAGTGCCACCCGACCTCCCTATTTTTCCTGGACGTAGCCGTATTGATCGCGATTACTTGATCGATATCAATATGCTCACTCCCTTCGGTGAAGACCGTGCTGTCTACCTCTATGGCCCCGCCTGCGCACCTTTCGCGATCCTGCCACCTTTAGCCCCTTTGCGGCTACCCTACCCCCCATCTCATCTGCCTTAGGAGTTTTACCCCGATCCTTGGTATTCTCCACTAGTGCATCTACCACCCTTGGATCCTCCCGATTGGCACCCAACTGTCGGCCCACCTGGTACGATCTTTCTCCACCACAGCCCCCCCGGTGCACATCGATCCTCCCGTGCTCCAGCCTGTCGCCCCTCCTTCCCCCATAGGCACGCCCTCCTCTTCCTCTGAGGATTCTTTCATTCGCTATTCCCCACCCTCCTCTCCCTCCCCCTACCATTCTAGTACCAGCGAATCCGATTGACTCCCCCTTGCATATTTCTGCATTTCACGATCACATTTTACTTGCTAGCACTGTCATGTCTAGCTTGGGGGACGTCTATTTTGGTGTGTTGTCGTGTTTTGTTTTTTCTTATTTTTGTGTGTGTGCTTGTTTTTCCCCTTTTGAGTGTCGTGTCGTGTGGTTTTATTTCTATTTTCGTGTCGTGTGGTTTGATTTTGATTTTTCTTTATTTTAAGTTTCATCTCTGTGTTTTCCTCGTTTTCATTTCTTTTTGTGTCGGTGTGTATCCCCCCATCTTCATTGCCCTCCCGTACTCACTCATATTCCATTGAGGGCAATGCAAGCTTCAGCTTGGGGGAGTCGCACTGTGTGCGCCATTTGAGTCTTTCTTTTTCGTTTTTGTGTCGTTTTCATCTTGTTTTTATTTTTTTCTTTTTTTCTTCTCTTCTTTTTATCTCTTTCTCCTAGAGATGAACCCTATGATGAATCGCCACAAAATCACACACACCTAGCATGGCATCGATAATCACATTCACTAACCCTAGGATTTCGAGTTCTCTTGCATTTCACGCATCGTGGGTCCTCTTAGTTTTTGTGAGTCGTGTGTCGTGACTAGAATTGGGTGTGCTTCTACTTTGTGATTGTGTTTTATATACCTGTCCAGGAATGACCCCTAGATTATCATGCTTCGATTTGAATATGCGGTATTTGTTTCTCCTGTCTGCTTTTGCATGCTATATATATATCGTATACTTCATTTCGCATGTGTCAGGATTCCACAATTAAGGACTAGGATAACCCATTTAGCCCATGCTTTAATTAGCGAGAATAGATTCCTTTGCCCAAGTGTTTAGATTCCGACTTCTTTTTTGTTTTACTTGGTGTAAATCCCCTCGTCGTGTACCGTTCTCCCACTTGGGAGAGTACACATGTGTATAGCCAAAAACCCAAAAATCCAAAAAAAAGAGAAAAGAAAAGAAAAACCCAAAAAGAAAAGAAAAGAAAAATTTTGTATAGCCAAAAAGCCAAAAAAAATACAAATACCCAAAACCCAAAAATTTTCAAGAGTGAATATTTTTCCTATCTATCGAGAATAAAGGGAAGGCGAGAATTTGCACCGAGTGTTCTACTCCACATCATCTCAACCCCCATCGTTTTCGAAAAACACTTGGCTTAGGAACTTTTTAGCTAGTATCTAGGCTATAGTGGTGTGATTTCCTTAACCCTAGTTGTGGAATCCCCGATGCATGATACGCTTCTATTCTTATACTCTTCTCATGCATGCTTGAACTAATATTCACCGCAATTTCAAATTCGAATCGGTATTTTGGTCGTTTCCTGGGTCTGTGTATATCGAGCTTTATTGCACATCGTAGATAGCGACACCGACTGCTAGCGCACGACCACACTCACTCGTGCTTCACCGCGTGGGCCCACGTCACTTATTTGGACTCGTTTTCCTAGGTTTAGTGATGTGATTTGACGTTTGCTTGCTTGGTGTGTCGTTTTTGATTTTGTTGGCTCTGACGGACGATCTAGGATATAGAGTTTTCTTTTTCTCTCTTTCTCTCTATTTTTCCCCTCCGAGCTCCTACTCTCACTCGTCTTCCTCGAGGACGAGGAAGAGTTCAGCTTAGGGGATTTTGACGTACGTTTATATTTCATATATTTACGCGCGTTTTCTTCCGTGTTTTTCCGTATTTACCGCCGTCTTTTATTCGTTTTCTCGTGTTTTCTTGTATTTTCTTGTTTTCTTTCACTTTTCCGTATTTTCCGTGTTTTGCATGAGTTTGCTGGCATTTGGGACGCAAAACGATGATATCATGTGTCCCCAGAGCAACGGGAGGAGTCACGCGTGATCCAGGGGGTCAAACGACGAAGATTACATCTTTCAGCCCCTCACCCGGTCGGTTGGTCATCTCCAACCGATCGGGTGATGCACGCGTGCACCACCCAGACGCAGCTTGGAGCCTCTGAGAAGTCACCCGGTCGGTTCAGTGACCGGGTCAAAATCTCAAAGTCTCTGGAATTCGGAGCTCAATTTCCAACCGATCGGGTGACCTTCACCCGATCGGTTCACCTGTAGCTGAATTTCAACGGCCAAGACTCGAAGCTCCAACCGGTCTCCTCACCCGGCCCGCACCAAGATCCAACCGGTCGGCACCAAGATCCAACCGACCGCACCAAGATCCAACCGACCGGTTCATACTGACCGGGTGAAACCCCCGCATCGCGCTGTAATTTTGTGAAGCGGCTCACCCGACCGGTTGACTTGTCAACCGATCGGGTGATGTCGTTTTTTATAAATAGAACCCTAGGTTTCCTAGATTCGGGAGTTGGTTATTTTTTACTGTTTTCTTCATTTTGTGACGGCTGTAATTTTCCTGATTTTGTAAGTTTTCGGATCTTTGTAAAACTTTAGTATTATCTTAATTTCTCTACTACCTTCGCATTCCTATCGTCTGATTATGATTTTAACGGTTCATTTTCGTTTAGATCGCTTTTTAATGAATATTTGTGAGTAGTTCCCAAATCTGGGATTTTGGCGGAAACCCCTTCGGGGGCTCTTCCCGATGCATCCATAGGGTTAGGAAATCGATGGGGATTAGGAATCTAATGGTTACACGGGGTGTTTTATTGTCATCGGCGGGAAAAAGACCGCCTTTGACCGTTGGGCCAAGGGGGAATAAACTTGGCGGTTGACTCCCTAGCCATAGCTGTAACGCCCCGCTTCCCAAAACACGACGGAAGCGAGAGCGTTACTGGGCCCGCTTGAACTAGAGCGGTGAAACTCAAGTTCAATAAGCGTCTGTGGTAAAAACGCAGGAGAGGTCCTTACATGCTTTTCAGAAACAATAAAAATATTCATACATTACAAGCCAAATCCAGAATTATAAATGTTCGTACACGCAATACATCAACAAGCCACAGCTGGGCCAAAGTAAAGACGTACACTCAATAATAATAGAAAACAACTACGGCAAGCAGCAACGGAATCGACCACTAGTTCTCCGCAGGGAGAGACTCGGCGTCTACAGCGAACTCCTGACTCTCCAAGTCAGGTGTCTCGTAAGGAACCTCCTGATACTCAATCTCGGGATCTGACATACATCCAAAAACATGAATGTATGTCAGCAAGGGTCTGCAAAAAGGTGTTAGAACCCAAGGCAAGAAGTATACAAATTTATACTGCATTTAAGGGGCGTTAATAATTTAAATGAGATGGTGACAACAAGATTTAAACAAGTAATTTATAAAATGGAATAAAGTAAAAGACATCCTATCATGCAATTCTAAGCAGTTTAACAATTAGAGGAATCCTTTCTTTGGTTCATTAGCATGGCAATTTAACAGAGATAACAATTCCAAGTTCGTAAGTTGTTTCATGTTAGCATTTCACGTATATTAGCATTTCATGTCTGTTAGCATTTCATGTCTAAAAAGGATTCACGCCTTTAGGTCGTGATGAGCGAGTCGTCCTTCTCACGGGGGTTTACCGTGATTGGCGCTAACCCACCGCCTTCGGGTGGTGCCCTTGAAGAGAGTACTCTTTCATACGCCTAGTGGCCGCCCAATCCAACCCCACCCAAGATTTGTGCTGGAACACGAGCCAGCCTAATTCACGAATTACAAGCACGAATTTGTCAATTCTATGACATCACGAAAGTCACGATTTCGCCTTCGAGGCGCACGATCTCACGATGTCACATGCTAGTTAATTATTTCAAGGCATGCAGCAATTAAATAATATGACCAGTTATCTTTAAACAACAATTTTCATGGTTACGAGAGTAACGAGCAACATTTACATACAAGAGACTAATTTAACATCCAATTCGTAAATTCATTATAAATCGTATACTTGCCTGATTTTGGTGATTCTGGTGCCGTTGGGTTCGTCTCGACGGGTACTACGTAACGGTACTTCCGGTTCTCTGTTTTGGTTAAAGAATTCACAGAATTAGATGTTTTGTGAGAAAATCAAAATATCGGGTTAATCCCCAAATTGGGTTCATCTAATTTTATTAGGTTCTCTGGCTAGGGTGATGTTTATATTGTGTTATACTAACATGATACGCCTCATTTTACTCAAATATTACTAACCTAACATTATTTAACAATACTAACTTGCTGTTTTTAAATGATACTAACAATTAATATATAAACCGATTATAATCGTCCTATTAAAATTAATCTAGTATTATATGGCTAACATAAGGTTAATGTACACCTACTACAGACAATAATAATACCTTCTTATATATTAATATCCTACCCACACTCTCTTTCTTATTCTTATGGTTAATATAGGCTGTCACTTTTCTTACACAAATCAATTAATAGCAAATATAAAAATCCCCTATACTAAGGCTGTCACCTCTTAAATTCTCTTTCTAACCTTTACTCAACCTGCCATATATCTATTCTTATATATTTCTTTTTATAACTTACAAGGCTGTCAATTACCCTTACTTACTCTTTATATCTTTATTTACTAAGGCCCTCACCCTCTCCTTAATATCCCAAGGCTGACACTTCTCATTAACATTAATTTATTCATTCAACCCTTCATTTTTAATATTCCCCTTACTCATGCTGTCCCCCTCTTTATTTCTGTCTGTCTCCCCCCCTCTATTCTATTAAACTCCCCTTTATTTCTGTCTCCTCCTCTCTATTCTGTCAACATCAAGTTTCATTCTCTTTTTTTTTTGTTTGCTTCAAGCTTGCAGCAACCAAGCATGAAGGGGGCTTTTGCGAAAAATAAAAAGGGAGGAGGGGGCTTTCACCTCGCGACGGCGGAGAGGGGAGTGGCCACGCACGGCGGCTGAACGGGGCGCGGCGACTCGGGGACTGGCGGCGGCGCGGCTTCCGGCAGAGGGCGGCGTCCGGCGTCAGGCGGCGCGCGCTGCTGGAGATCGGCGGTGGCGGCCGGCGCGGGAGTGGTCGGGGCTGAGGTGGCCGGCCTAGGGTGAGGGTGGAGGAAGGAGAAGAGGAAAGAAGTTGAAGGGTTTGAATCTGTAGCTATTTTTCAGATTTTGTTTTGATTTCTACTCCTTGATTTGAATCTGAAATGGAGTTTTCAGATTTGTGTTTCAGATTTGGATTTGTGTCTGATGTCTTTGATTTTGAAATTTAGGTATTGGATCTGAAGTTGATTTGGATTTGTTTGGGGAAGATTTGTTCTTGGGATGAATCTGTTTGAGGGTTTGGGGAAGAAGAAGAATAGGTTTGGGTTTGGAATTTGTTGTTGGTTTTCCTTTGTTTCTGTGCCTTAAGAATTTGCAGGGATGGTTTACGAGCTTAAGAAGATGATCGGGGAAACATCCTTTTGCATTTGTCAAAGGAGTCTTAATAAGATTATGATGGGTGTTTAATGAAATCTGTAGACTATGGGGAAGGAGAGACGTATAGCTTTGTTGAAACGAAAAAAAAATAAAGAAGGAAACCTAATTTGACCAACCGAAGAGTTATTCATCAACGTGTGTTTTGTCGTTTTAGGTAGGGTTAAGGTAATTACGTAATTAACGTAATTTAGTAAGTCTTAATAGTAATAATAAAAAATGTAATTTGTGAAAGTAATTAAAGCGATTTAGGAATTTGTAATTAGTAAATTTTAGATGTAATTAACAAGGTAATTAGTGAAAGTGATTAGCAGGATAATTTAGTTAAACTTGACGGTAAATATTGACGACACGGTAAAATGAAAATAGTGACGCGCTCGCGTCAACTCGTACGGACGAAAAGTTAACCCGATGTCTGAAGAAAAATACAGATACGGAAATTGAAAACACGCCTAAAAATACTGGCCGTTACATTCTACCCACCTTAGGAAAAATTCCGTCCTCGGAATTCTCATCAACTAAGGAGTAGAAAACAAATACGGATATCGTTCTCGTATCTCATCTTCCCGCTCCCAGGTAGACTCTCCTGGCGAGTCGCGACGCCACATAACTCTGACTAGATCAACAGTCCTGTTCCTGAACACTTTCTGACGTCGATCTAGGATCTCCACGGGTTGTTGTTCGTACGTCAGATCTGGTCGAATTGTAATCTCCGAGTAATCCACAGCATGCGAAGGGTCGCTGATATAACGACGGAGCTGGGACACATGGAAGACATCATGAACTCCCTCCAAGGATGGTGGCAAAGCCAAGCGATAAGCTACTTCTCCAACTCACTCTAGCACATCGAATGGTCCAATATATCTTGGACTAAGCTTGCCTCTCTTCCCAAATCGAATCACTCCTCGATTTGGTGAAATCTTCAGAAATACATGATCTCCTGGCTGAAACTCCAGAGGACGTCGTTTAGCATCAGCCCAATGCTTATAACGGTCCTGGGCAATCCGAATCTTATCTCTGATATCTCGTACCACATCAACGGCTTCCACTATCATCTCTGGCCCCAAGAGCTCTCTATCACCTACGTCATCCCAACTTAGTGGTGATCGACATTTCCTCCCGTAGAGAGCAGCAAAAGGCGCCATGCCAATGCTCGCCTGATAGCTGTTGTTGTAGGAGAACTCCACCAGGTGCAGATGATCTTCCCACGAACCCTTGAGATCCAACATACATGCTCTCAACATATCCTCCAAGATCTGAATGGTACGCTCTGACTGTCCATCCGTCTGCGGGTGATACGCAGTACTGAACTGCAGACTGGTACCCAGATTGGTTTGCAGACTTTTCCAGAATTGAGACGTGAATCTCGTATCACGATCTGATACGATGCTCACAGGGACTCCATGCAGACGCACGATCTCCTACACGACATAATCCATATCACGACTTGAGCTAGAAGGAAATTATAAAGGCATGGGTTAGGTCATTACCTCCATATACTTCCTTGCTAATATCTCTGTGGATTGGCCAACTCGGAAAGGTATAAAGTGCGCGGACTTGGTCAATCGATCAACGATGACCCAGATCGCGTCGTTCTGCTTGGTGCTCCGAGGTAAGCCAGTCACGAAGTCCATCGTGATGTGCTGCCACTTCCATTCGGGAATCGGCAGAGGTTGAAGTAGTCCAGCAGTGCGATGATGTTCAGCCTTCACTTGCTGACACACGAGACACTTGGCAACGCTACGCGCCACACTTCTCTTCATCCCATGCCACCAAAAATTCTGACGCAGATCCTTGTACATCTTAGTACCTCCAGGATGAATAGAATAAGGCGAACTGTGAGCCTCATTCATTAACTCCTCTCTGATATCTCCTGCAGGCACACAGATCCTACTACCATATCTCAAAGATCCATCCGCATGAATCAGAAAATCTGTCCGAAGTCCTACTTCGATTTGTTCTCTGATCTTCTTCAATTTAGCATCTCCAGCTTGATCAGTCTTGATCCGATCCACAATCGTCGATTGAATTTGCATGTTCATCAACGACGATGTGATTTCCGGTAGTATAGCTTCAACATTCATCCTTCGCAGATCCTGTTGCAATCTCCACTGAGCTGTGAGAATCATCACTTCGGGCAGTCGACTCAAGGCATCCGGTACAACATTCACCTTCCCTGGATGATACTGAAGGTCGATGTCATAGTCTGCCATCAATTCCAACCATCTGCGTTGTCTCATATTCAGCTCCTTCTGAGTGAATATATATTTCAAACTTTTGTGATCAGTGAAAATTTTCACTTTCTCACTTAGTAAGAAATGTCGCCAAATCTTCAGTGCAAAGATGACAGCGGCTAGCTCCAAATCGTGGGTCGGATAATTCTTCTCATGGACATTCAACTGTCGTGAAGCATATGCGACCACATGATTGTGTTGGTGCAGAACACATCTAAGCCCCTTGCCTGATGCGTCGCAGAAGATTTTGAAGCCTCCGCTTCTATCCGGAATAGCTAAGACTGGTGCAGTAGTCAGTCTCTCCTTCAAGGTAGAAAAAGCTTGCTCATAAGAGTCTGACCAACTGAACTTGACATCCTTCCTTGTCAATCTCGTCATCGGCTCCGCTATCCTCGAGAAATCCTTGATAAATCTGCGATAGTATCCAGCCAATCCAAGGAAACTCCTGATATCCGATGCCGATCGAGGTGTAGGCCATTCACTGACTGCTTTGACCTTCTCCGGGTCCACTGAGATACCAGCTCCTGATACTACATGACCAAGAAATGCAATTCTATCCAGCCAGAATTCGCATTTGCTATACTTGGCATATAGTCTATGGTGACGGAGCGTCTCCAATACTATATTCAAATGTTCTGCATGCTCTTCCTCGCTCTTCGAGTACACCAGGATGTCGTCTATGAAGATCACTACGAACTTGTCGAGGAATTCGTAAAAGATAAGGTTCATGAGATTCGTGAACACAGCAGGGGCGTTGGTCACACCGAATGGCATGACAACGAACTCATAATGCACGTACTTAGTCCGAAAAGCGGTCTTGAGTACATCTTCCTTCTTGACTCTGACTTGATGGTATCCGCTCCGGAGATCCAACTTCGAAAATACCCTCGATCCACCAAGCTGATCGAAGATATCATCAATACGGGGCAGTGGGTACTTATTCTTCACTGTGACATTGTTTAGCTCCCGATAATCCACACACATCCTCCTCGAGCCATCCTTCTTCTTCACCAGTAAAACGGGTGCACCCCAGGGAGATATGCTGGGATGAATGAAACCCTTCTGTAGTAGCTCGTCCAACTGCTTCCTCAGCTCTTCCAATTCCGCAGGAGCCATACGGTACGGTGCCTTTGAAATTGGTTGAGCCCCTGGCATGAGGTCGATGCCGAACTCCAACGCTCGATCGGGCGGCAGTCCAGAAATGTCTTCAGGGAAGACGTCTTCGAAGTCTCTCACTACTGCAGGCTTCTCTGGCTCGGCTATCAAGGATGCAACGGTCAATTGGTACGGCTGGGCTCGGAACTTGACGGGTCCAAGCGAATGTCCTCCGCTGACAAACTCGAATACTGGGTGGTCAGGAATTTCGAACACCACTTTCTTCCGATGACAGTCGATTGTGGCGTAAAAAGTTCCTAACCAGTCAATGCCGAGAATAGCATCGAAATTGGATAGGTCGTGGACAATGAAATTAGCATATAGTTCGTGTCCACTAACCACCAATGGGCATGGTCTACATCCCAGTGCAACCTTCACCACGCCATTCCCAGTTGTAATATTCCAACACTTAGGAAGTGTATAGGTGGGTATAGAGTGTTCGACTACGAACTTCCGAGATAGAATGCACATGGAAGCTCCAGAATCGAACAGGGTCAAGGCCGGTTGAGATGAAACTAAAATGACACCTAAGGGTAATATACAACTAAATTAACATGGATCTAACTAATCAAATACAATGCATAAATAAGAAAGACTAGTCTAGAGGTTACCTGCAATCACGTCGTCCTCGGCTTCAGCCTCAACAGCTGTCATATTGAATGCACGACGCTTAGGCGGATTGACCTGTTGGAAAGCTCGTTCCTGTGGAACCAGAGGTGGTCCACGCTGTACAGGTGCAGGTGTGGTTCGCTGTGCAGGTCCAGGTGGTCGAGAACCGTGGGTGCAATCCTTTGCAGCATGAGTAGGCGATCCACAGATTAAACACTGATTCAGCATCCTCCTACAGTCTTTCTTCATATGACCAAGCTTGCCGCAGAAGTGGCAAGTCAGCTCAGCTCGGTTAGGGACAGGTGCAGCTGGCCTTTTGAACGGTGTGGTCTGAACAGGACGAAAACCAGGCCTAGGTGCACTCCTCTGTAGCTCCATCGGGCGCTTGCCCGTCTGACGTGCCCTCTTCTGATAAGCTACCTGCTCGTGCTTCTTCGCAGCTACTAGGACTTGCTCATGAGTGGTAAAGGTGTGTCCGGACAACACACACTGTATGTCCAGATCTAAGCCCTGTAGAAAGCGGTGTGCACAGTCCTCCTCATCTGCTACCAGTGTAGGGGCGAATCGACTCAGCATGGTAAATTCCGCCTCATACTCATCGACTGTCCTGGTGCCCTGCTCCAGGTTGATGAAGCGCTGCTGCATCTCCCTCTTTGCAGCCTTCGGGAAGTACTGGGCGTCAAACCTCTTATGAAAGGTAGCCCAATGAATCGGCTTGGTCAGCCTAGCCTCTTCAGCATCCCACCAGTGACGGGCATTATCGGTCAGCTGTTTCTTGGCGAGTTCCACCCACTCGTTTGGATTGACTCGGGCAAGACCCAAGTTATCCGTAGTGTTGCGAAGCCATTCCTCGGCCGCTAGTGGGCCCTCTCGTCCAGAGAAGTTCGTCGGATGCATCTCTCGGAACTGTTTGGCTCCAGGCTCATAGCGAGGTGGTGGAGCAGCTGGTGCAGCTTGACGTCCTTCTTGGACCAAATGGTGCTGAACCTCCAACATTTCTCTCATAACACTAAGCATCTGGCGGATGTCGTCCTCTCCGCCTCCAGCAGCTCTGGGTCCATTTCGGGCGTTTCGTCTCCCAGCCATTCTGAGATAAGAAAATCCCAAGTCAAACTCGCGCATGTGATCTTTCTAGATGTTTGGCCGATGAAAATATTCTCATTGTTCTGAATTCGCAAATGTAGGACCTGCATGGGCCACCACTAAAACCTGTAACGCCCCGCTTCCCAAAACACGACGGAAGCGAGAGCGTTACTGGGCCCGCTTGAACTAGAGCGGTGAAACTCAAGTTCAATAAGCGTCTGTGGTAAAAACGCAGGAGAGGTCCTTACATGCTTTTGAGAAACAATAAAAATATTCATACATTACAAGCCAAATCCAGAATTATAAATGTTCGTACACGCAATACATCAACAAGCCACAGCTGGGCCAAAGTAAAGACGTACACTCAATAATAATAGAAAACAACTACGGCAAGCAGCAACGGAATCGACCACTAGTTCTCCGCAGGGAGAGACTCGGCGTCTACAGCGAACTCCTGACTCTCCAAGTCAGGTGTCTCGTAAGGAACCTCCTGATACTCAATCTCGGGATCTGACATACATCCAAAAACATGAATGTATGTCAGCAAGGGTCTGCAAAAAGGTGTTAGAACCCAAGGCAAGAAGTATACAAATTTATACTGCATTTAAGGGGCGTTAATAATTTAAATGAGATGGTGACAACAAGATTTAAACAAGTAATTTATAAAATGGAATAAAGTAAAAGACATCCTATCATGCAATTCTAAGCAGTTTAACAATTAGAGGAATCCTTTCTTTGGTTCATTAGCATGGCAATTTAACAGAGATAACAATTCCAAGTTAGTAAGTTGTTTCATGTTAGCATTTCACGTATATTAGCATTTCATGTCTGTTAGCATTTCATGTCTAAAAAGGATTCACGCCTTTAGGTCGTGATGAGCGAGTCGTCCTTCTCACGGGGGTTTACCGTGATTGGCGCTAACCCACCGCCTTCGGGTGGTGCCCTTGAAGAGAGTACTCTTTCATACGCCTAGTGGCCGCCCAATCCAACCCCACCCAAGATTTGTGCTGGAACACGAGCCAGCCTAATTCACAAATTACAAGCACGAATTTGTCAATTCTATGACATCACGAAAGTCACGATTTCGCCTTCGAGGCGCACGATCTCACGATGTCACATGCTAGTTAATTATTTCAAGGCATGCAGCAATTAAATAATATGACCAGTTATCTTTAAACAACAATTTTCATGGTTACGAGAGTAACGAGCAACATTTACATACAAGAGACTAATTTAACATCCAATTCGTAAATTCATTATAAATCGTATACTTGCCTGATTTTGGTGATTCTGGTGCCGTTGGGTTCGTCTCGACGGGTACTACGTAACGGTACTTCCGGTTCTCTGTTTTGGTTAAAGAATTCACAGAATTAGATGTTTTGTGAGAAAATCAAAATATCGGGTTAATCCCCAAATTGGGTTCATCTAATTTTATTAGGTTCTCTGGCTAGGGTGATGTTTATATTGTGTTATACTAACATGATACGCCTCATTTTACTCAAATATTACTAACCTAACATTATTTAACAATACTAACTTGCTGTTTTTAAATGATACTAACAATTAATATATAAACCGATTATAATCGTCCTATTAAAATTAATCTAGTATTATATGGCTAACATAAGGTTAATGTACACCTACTACAGACAATAATAATACCTTCTTATATATTAATATCCTACCCACACTCTCTTTCTTATTCTTATGGTTAATATAGGCTGTCACTTTTCTTACACAAATCAATTAATAGCAAATATAAAAATCCCCTATACTAAGGCTGTCACCTCTTAAATTCTCTTTCTAACCTTTACTCAACCTGCCATATATCTATTCTTATATATTTCTTTTTATAACTTACAAGGCTGTCAATTACCCTTACTTACTCTTTATATCTTTATTTACTAAGGCCCTCACCCTCTCCTTAATATCCCAAGGCTGACACTTCTCATTAACATTAATTTATTCATTCAACCCTTCATTTTTAATATTCCCCTTACTCATGCTGTCCCCCTCTTTATTTCTGTCTGTCTCCCCCTCTCTATTCTATTAAACTCCCCTTTATTTCTGTCTCCTCCTCTCTATTCTGTCAACATCAAGTTTCATTCTCTTTTTTTTTGTTTGCTTCAAGCTTGCAGCAACCAAGCATGAAGGGGGCTTTTGCGAAAAATAAAAAGGGAGGAGGGGGCTTTCACCTCGCGACGGCGGAGAGGGGAGTGGCCACGCACGGCGGCTGAACGGGGCGCGGCGACTCGGGGACTGGCGGCGGCGCGGCTTCCGGCAGAGGGCGGCGTCCGGCGTCAGGCGGCGCGCGCTGCTGGAGATCGGCGGCGGCGGCCGGCGCGGGAGTGGTCGGGGCTGAGGTGGCCGGCCTAGGGTGAGGGTGGAGGAAGGAGAAGAGGAAAGAAGTTGAAGGGTTTGAATCTGTAGCTATTTTTCAGATTTTGTTTTGATTTCTACTCCTTGATTTGAATCTGAAATGGAGTTTTCAGATTTGTGTTTCAGATTTGGATTTGTGTCTGATGTCTTTGATTTTGAAATTTAGGTATTGGATCTGAAGTTGATTTGGATTTGTTTGGGGAAGATTTGTTCTTGGGATGAATCTGTTTGAGGGTTTGGGGAAGAAGAAGAATAGGTTTGGGTTTGGAATTTGTTGTTGGTTTTCCTTTGTTTCTGTGCCTTAAGAATTTGCAGGGATGGTTTACGGGCTTAAGAAGATGATCGGGGAAACATCCTTTTGCATTTGTCAAAGGAGTCTTAATAAGATTATGATGGGTGTTTAATGAAATCTGTAGACTATGGGGAAGGAGAGACGTATAGCTTTGTTGAAACGAAAAAAAAAAATAAAGAAGGAAACCTAATTTGACCAACCGAAGAGTTATTCATCAACGTGTGTTTTGTCGTTTTAGGTAGGGTTAAGGTAATTACGTAATTAACGTAATTTAGTAAGTCTTAATAGTAATAATAAAAAATGTAATTTGTGAAAGTAATTAAAGCGATTTAGGAATTTGTAATTAGTAAATTTTAGATGTAATTAACAAGGTAATTAGTGAAAGTGATTAGCAGGATAATTTAGTTAAACTTGACGGTAAATATTGACGACACGGTAAAATGAAAATAGTGACGCGCTCGCGTCAACTCGTACGGACGAAAAGTTAACCCGATGTCTGAAGAAAAATACAGATACGGAAATTGAAAACACGCCTAAAAATACTGGCCGTTACAATAGCTCATGCCCTTAGCGTAGACGCCGAATCCTAGCGCGCGGGAGCGGCATGATGAGACGTTGGGAGTTATCGTTGTGAGCTTAGTGCTCCCGGAATCGATCAGTGTTAATGGACACGGGAGTGCCCACTGATCGAACCCGGGAAGTCCGGTGTATCATCCTGGGCACCGACCGGAATATCGGGCACATGGGATGCCGGTACCACTTTCAGAGGCAACGTCTCACCATTAGACCCTAATTCCGATCGCCATCCTACCCGTAGGCCGTATCGACGAGAGTCGCTCGTTGGAGTGGAAACCAAAGTCCCGGGTTTATTTTCTTATTGTTCATACCTTGCATTCCTTTACCGTGACAACCCATCAAACGATCCGGGCTAGCTCGCCCACGGGGTGATCTCGGTTCTCCTTGACACAAGCACATCCTAGCCTCCCTGTGTTCGACCCCCAAGCCACACTACAACACCGTGCGCTTACGGTTACAAATATCTAAACCATCACGCGAGTCCCCCAGCCATTTGCGGCTCGCAAACCGGGGGCACGTCAATAGCAAGGGTCGTCATCCTCCAAATATTCCCAGGACTATGTGTCCCAGTCGACTTCATCATCATAGATATGCCTGAGGGAGGGAGCTCCCAACTTATACTCGTCTGCCCCTTCATGGCGACGGCCAGTGTTCTGATAGATGTCCGAGAAGGGACCCTCTATCTCAACGTGGGGGATATTGAAGCTGAGTTCCAGCTACAAAGGCCGATGAGGGAGCGAGACCATGTAGAATGGGCCAGCTATCTAGAGCTTCTTGAAGAGGAAGCCATTGAAGATTTTACTTCCGAGTGGGTCATGAAGGACCCAATGAAGACAAGCATCGACGACGACGGTGACCCAACCTACAACAAAGTGGTCGCCGCGTACATCCAAATATTGGATGATGAATTTCTACGTCTTTCTCCAAATCATCAAGAACATGAGACTATAAGCTATGTTGAGGAGAATCTTGTAGTAGGCAGAAATCAAATGCCACCGGATTGCACCATCACGAAGATTGACGCAGACCACCGCGCACACCAAATGAGAATTGATATATTTTAGGGAGTCGAGCTCATGACTGAAAACGAGCGATTATTGGGAGGCAACCCAATTTCTTAGATTTTGGATTTTCTTTCTCAGTTTCTTATTTTTTTATTTTTATTTCATGTTTTTAAACAACACTATAAAATTCACAAAAATTTGATTAGTTCCTCTTTTGTATATGATGGACAAGTGGGGGTATGCATATCGACATTATAAATGGAAGGAAGCCGGAGGAGAACATCAGATTCGAAGATTTGGGGAGAAAACCAAATAAATAAGAGGATACAGGAGACACAGGAGACTCGACCGAGCAGCTTCACTGCTCGTTCGAGCAGTGCAGACACGGAAAAAGGAAGCATCTTTGCACGGCCCAAGCAGCATCCTGCTCGGTCCGAGTAGAAATAGACTCGGTCCGAGCAATGTATTACTCGGTCGAGTGCTACAGGCTTTTGAAGTAGGGGAGAAATCATCACTCTGCCAAATCGACCAGATTACTATTGGCTCGGCCCGAGTAGGAATCGACTCAGACCGAGCACCACACTACTCGGTCGAGCAGACAAGGAAGTATTTTGCATCAAAATTTTGATTTGACTCAGTCGAGCAGCCTTAATGCTTGAACCGAGTCGGGTCGAGTTTCAAATCCAAACCCGACTATAAGTTACCGCAGTTAAAAAAAATTTAACCTAAAATTTTTTATCTCTAATTCTCTCCCCCTGAGCCTCACCTCTCCCCTACTCGTTCAAACCCTCACCCCCCCACCGCGCCGTCTTCCTACACCCGCACAGCCACCGACGCCACCTACAATGCCACCCTACTCCGATCAGCCTCTCTCCCCTATCTCTCTCTATCTCTCTCTATCTCTCCGCCCTCCCTTCCCCCCTTTTTCGCCCTATTCAGTCGACGGCATCGTCGATGGCGCCACCGTCACCGACGGCACCACCGACCCCCTACCCCCAAAATCCCTGCCCCCCCTTAAAACCCCCCACCGCCTACCCCCCTCTATCAGCGATTGCCCAAAGCCCCTCTAATTTTTGATCGGCTGTGCCATAGGGCACTGACCGAGTAGTGATACTGCTCGGTCAGTTCCCATCGAGTAGCACGACTCGGACCGAGCAGTATCACTGCTCGGTCAAGTCACCTAAAATTCTACGTATCGCCCATTTTTACTCGATTATCTGACATTTTGATAGTTTCCAATTGCAGGTACTCTCTGATCACGTCAGTAGAAGCTGTGAGTACTAGCTTAGGGGGAGCTCTAGGCACTTGCATCCCTAGCATCGCTCGCGCATACGGTACACTCGTTCCCTCATTTATTTTACATATCGTATACACGATGGTTCGCACATGCGGAGCCACCACACCCCCTGTTCGTGGGAAGAGGCCGTCGTCTGGCGACTCCTCTTCCCACTACTACCACACCATCTACCACAGCTCCCGCTATCACCACTACCATCCCCACCACCACCACACATGTCACGTCTGCCGTTATCTCCACCACTGACCCTATCCCTTCCACCGCCGCCTCCACCGTCTCCACCTCATAACCCCCACACTCTGCACCAACCAGGAATGACATCCTCGCACGTTTCCTGACATATGGTATCATGTTCTGAGACACCGCACACCAGGAGCGCTTTTTCAGGCTCTCTCAGTGATGTCTCGTTCCTACTATGTTCATCGACGTGCCCGCACTTAGATCCCCGGGACTCCTATAGGGAGTTCACCACCTGTACCGAGCGATCGGTTTCGACCGTTTCCTCGGTGTACACTCTCCCACCTACACGCACATTGCACTTGAGGGTCTCAGCTCTCTTGCTCATACCCCAGCAGGTTACAGAATCACCTTCCGCCTCCTAGATCACGACTGCACTGTCACATTTCCTATGATCCGGTAGTACTTTCACTTCCCTGCAGTACCTGAGCCTAGAGTAACCTTTTCACCCCTATTCGACGTTGACTCTTTTGATTCTCGAGAGTTTTTGGAGCTCATTTCAGGGATTCCACAGTATCGCCCTAGTCAGGCGAAGGCATCGTGCATTGTGCACCCATGCCTTCGCTACGCTCAGCGGAACCTAGCTTCCACCCTTTTCTGTAGACCTGAGTTCGGGACCATGTCCCTCCCTGAGCTTACCCATCTTATGGGTATGACCCGGCCTCTTTGATTCCACCCTGACGGCTCCCTACGACCCTTCATGCTCTCTGACGCAGCCCACTGGTTGTGTCACCGCCTTTACAAGACAGCCATCAGCTACCACGCCACCGACATATGCTTCGGTGGCATCTTCACTATTTTTTCTAGGATGCTCGATATTCCCATTCCAGCTGACCTTCACCGCACCGTTGGCCCGACACGCTTGACTATTGGCGTGCTCGAGCATATGCATATTATTCCCCCACATGGTTCTTCCCACCCCTCACCTGACGCACATCCCTGCCGTCCAGCTTGATTGGATGATTCCTCCGGTCTTCCCACTCCCTCCCATACACGTACTCGAGCCCCCCGGAGCACCCGTCGAGGCAGCCGCCTATGACTCGGCCCCATGCTCCCTGGTGTTCGAGTTACATGACATTACTGCTTTAGTTTCCGGCCTCCCTATCCCACCTGCTCACCCATCTTCTGGAGCCTTTTCTTCCACCGCCGCTGTATCCACCTCCACCAAGTCTTCTGGGACTGTCCACACCTCTTGCCCCGATACTCAGATTTCTTTGACCGCTGTATCGGTGATGAAGGGCACCGATTTACCATTTACTGATGACCCCATAGATCTTGATTCTCCCCTGCACGACCCAACACCCACCCTCCCACCTCTTTTGGACCTTATAGCATCAGTTCATATCTCTTTAGGTCCACACATTCCACTTTCTGGCACCACTTCCTCCTCACCCATGGCCATTTTCATGGAGTCTGTCTCGACGTCTGTCCACACCTCTGTGTCGATGACAGCTCTTTCTTCTGCCACTACTGATTTACCATCGAGCTCACCCTCTTCTACCTTCCATGCTCGGCACCGTGCCTCAGCTGCATGGGACCGATTCACTAGAGTGGTGACTCACAGACTCCTTCCTCGCCCTCCGACTGACTCGCGTACTTCAGACGCTCGCCTAACGACGTTAGAGGAGTCGACTTCCCGCTTACAGTGGGAATTCGAGGACTTTGTACGCTCGATGGCGACACACAGATTTAGAGTCGAGTCGGACCTGACTTCTATTATAGATCTGCTTCGGTATCATGACCCGCCTTCTGTTATTCTTGCACACGCTCCGCCACCTAGACCTGACACTGTGACCCCTCTGCACCACTCAGTGCTTCACTTTCTCAGGCTCCTACAGAACCTGCTTCTAGTACTTTTGAGTCGGCTGTCATACTAGATCCCTTGTCTGCCCTAGTTTTACTTCCTGCTAAGCCCTCCACTGCCACCGTTGATCTCACCACCAGCCCTCCTCATGACTTCCAGCCAGATCCTCCACCCACCACTCCTGGTCAATAGCAGAGGGACCCATCACCACCCCTAGAGGGTGGTGCCTCTGCTAGATGTCGTCCTTCCCTGCCTTTGCCTCCCCTATTTATTTTGTGCCCATCTATATGTTCGGGGCCCTGCACATAGCCAGCTTGGGGGAGGAGACATCCATGCACCATATTTCATCCCGCATTGCATCATGTCATGTTTTTATTTTATTTCTTTTTGCACAGTTTTGTTTTGTTTATTTTATTTTATTCCCCCACCCACCCCACTCCTTTAGCATCATCTCCCTCTCACGAGCGATTTCTTAGCAGTGAGGACACTGCTAGGTTTAGCTTTGGGGATGAGCGCTACCGCTTTATTTTTGATTTTTTTACATTTTCTTCCCTTATTTCAGTTTTTTATTTCACTTTTTCACCTTTTTTCACGTCATTTTCTTTTTTTCTCATTTTGCATCATATTTTCTATTTTCACCATGCATGCACGTCTTCTTTATTTTCCCTTTTCCCCGCTTCTTTTTCTTTATTTGCTAAGGATGGTCCGCATGATGATATCTCTCATGGCCTTATTAGTTTTTACGATGCTCATTTTCGATGACATGCTATTAGGGTGAATTTATCTATATGCATGCATTTCTTTTGATGATCTATCTGATTTAATGCTTAAAATGAATTGAAAATCGAATGCATGAATTAGTATCTAGTATGATCTATGTTGGAAATGCACCTAGGTTCACGCATCACTAGAACACTTGGAGTATCTATTTTTATCTTATTCACTTCTGATTGCATGCCTGCTGCTATGGTACTATTTACTACATGCCTTTTCAGTATTCATTTAGAGAAATGAAAATATCCATGCTACCTATGAGTTTAGATAGGGTTTTATTTCATCAAACCGTTGTGCACCCTCTTATGAGTGAAGTCCTACTATTTTCCTTCTCCACATATCTATTTATATCTCTACATATCAGTTGGTTACACCCCGACAGCTATCTTTACCGCATCTCACTTCCCAAACCCAAAAAGAAAAAGTATAGCTTCTAAATGAAAAAAAGAAAAAAAATGTGTATATATTCATATGTGAAAAAGAAAAGAAAATGAAAGAAAATGAATAAATTTTATATCATTTCATTAGAAGCTAACATTTATTCTAGGAAGAAAAGAGAAAAAAATTCCATCTCATATTCTTAGATGTGACGCCTCAAGCTAAGCTTGGGGGAGCAAACCAACTGATCACATGAGTGAGCTTGACAATAGAGTGGAGACGGTGCATAATGGGGAGATTTAATAATACCCAAACTTTATGAAATGCTTTAGTTTTGCAGATTTTTCATGAATCGAAATGAAGATCTGAATGGCATGAATTTTTTCTATTCTCTATTGCATGTTGTGTGATCTCTTTATGCTCCTTGTGTATATGTGATTGAAAAGGGCGTTGCCAACTTCTTTATACTAGACTCTAGGGATTACATGAGATTGATATGATTTGATGGCGTTATTTCAGTAGATCCATATTCTTTGCCTGCATTGCATGCTAGCCATATGATTTGTAAATCTAGAAATTGAAAATAGCTTGTATGTTTATCATTCAGAGCATCGTGAAATACCATTTAGGCCTGAGATCTGACCGATCATCCTTAACACTCTCCTCCCACTTCTCTTTTTACTTTTCATCTCTTTCTATTTTCATTTTTCTTATTTCTTTTTGTTTTCCTCCCGGCGTACCGATTATTCGTCTTCCTCGAGGACGAGTAAGATGTAAGCTTGGGGGATTTTGTTGTGTCCATATTTTCTAATATTTTCATATCATCATTTCATTGCATCTCATACCATTTTTGCATCCAAATCCCACATTTTACTACGATATTGCATTTCTGACGATATATTCGAGTTTTGTAGTGTTTTATGAGTTTTCAGGGATTTTGGAGCGATTTGGGACCCCACTTGGGTATGGACACATCCAACATGCTCGTGAGCTCATTGGCGAGGCTCTGGAGGAGTTCGCCACACTTTCAGAGCCATTGGAGGAGATGAGAGAGAGCAGAGGAGAGAGAGACACCCATCAGCTCCTGGAGATAGTTTCCGAAGAAATGCTCGGTCCGAGCAGTTCAGTTGCTCGATCAAGCATCTTCAATTTCAAAAGAAGAGCTGATACGGGATGGCTCGGACTGAGCAGTTCATCTGCTCGGTCAAACAGCCTCAATTTCCACAACTGAGGCAGTCCAGCGACACGGCCTGAGTAGCTGACTGAGTCGACCCTTACTCGGACCAAGCAGAGCTGACTCGGTCTGGGTAGGCAGAGCGACTATTTCGAAGATTTTCAATTCCATGTAGTGCTCGGTCGAGCTGATCCTATGCTTGGGTCGAGCCACCGAACGATCAATGCATTGCTCGACCGAGTCACCTACTCGGTCGGTAATTCCAGGGCTATTTTTGGAAAGTTTTCTAAAGCCGCGATGCACGCGATTTTGGCACTGAAAGCTCAGGGAGTTGAGCGACCGAAGGAGGCAAATTTCATTCAGAGTTTTTGAATAGTTTTTACGAGAGCTTAGTCGATTTTTGTGATCTGGAGATTAATTTTTGTAAGCAAATTCTGGATTGAAACTTGGAGATTTATTTATTTTTATTCTTGATTGTTCTTGCTCTTGGAATCTTGGAATTTTTCTGGATCTATAATCTGCAATTTCTATCGATTTCTCGCTGTAAGTCCTTTATCCCTATTCCTTTGATTTTTATAATTTTTTCGTCTCTGAGAATGTTGTTTTTGTCCGTTACTATTGCGATGTGTGAGTAGATTCTTTCTAGGGTTGATGGGTTAGCCCTAGGATCCTAGGGGAAAATGTAGATCTGAATCCCTACATTGAATTGGGGACTTAGGGAAGTATTTCGGTTGATCCTACTGAATCCATTGACAACCCGTACTGAGATCATACCCACGGTCTGTGGAATTGATGTGCTTAAGGGGTATCTAGGGATTCGAATAGGGAAATCGGTGGATCCATCCAAGGCTCGTGACCATGCTCGGCTTGCGTCTTGAGGGGATCCATCGACGAACTATACCACTACGTTGACGGCTACCGCTATTGCGTCAACGAGAGCCATCGAAATACCCCGCAATTCTAACCCACGAGAGTGGTATGATTTGGGGGATTAATTCCCTAGCCCTAATGCAATGCAAGGATCATATCCCAACGTCGACCCCCAACGATCCTAGTGGTGATCCCTAACGCCCTAGTCCCTTTTATTAATATTACAGCAACACCATCCCAACCAAATCTTTTACCCCGATAACTATCTCACATCAAGACTTAGAAATAAACTGAGAATCCATTGACACTATCACCGTCCATGTGGGATTCGATATCATTTATACTATAACTCGACACCGTCCGCTTGCGGATTGAGCCCGGAATCGAAGCCTAGGGGCCATACCACGCCTGTCGATCGTGACACCACCAGGTGGAACCTAGGTATAGATTCGGGTGCATCAATAGCCAGTTACATACATCATCAAAATGGTGTTGCTGAAAGGAAGAACATAGTGATTATGGAGTTAGCAAGGAGTGCAATGAATGATAAGAAGATGCCTCTTGAGTTTTGGGCAGAAGCATGTGCAACAGCTATATTTTTCATAACAGAAGTCCCACTTCAGCTTTAAAGAATAAGACTCCTTATGAAGCACGTAATGGATACAAGCCTAGAGTTACTAACATGAAGGTGTTTGGTTGCTAATCATATATGTTGAAGCCTGCCAAAGCAAGAGGAAAGCTTGATGATAAAAGTAGGGAGGGAATATTTATAGGCTATAGCATTGAATCCAAAGCCTATAAAATCTATGATCCAAATACAAGAAGTGTGATTACTAGCAAAGATGTGGAGTTCATTGAAACTGAAGCATGGGAATGGAATGGAAAGGAACCAACTATGTAGACTACAACATGTTGGAAGTGGATGCATTGCCTGAAGCAGATCCGCCAGATACAAATCATAGCTCGAGTACCATAAATCACAGATCACATGCAACAAATCACAGTCCAGATGCTACAACTAGTAGTTCACATGCTAGCGGTTCCAGCAGCAGCTTCTCAAATTATCCAAGTGAAAATCAGAATGTAAGGACAAGATTTTTGGGAGATATATATAATGAGACTAATGAATTATTTTCTTGTTTTACTGCAGAACCTGTATATTTTACTGAATCTTGTGCTGAATATCACTGGAGGACAGCCATGCAAGAGGAGATTATTGCCATTGAAAAGAACAAAACATGGAGCTTGGGTGAGCTACCACAAGGAAAGAAGGCAGTGGATGTTAAGTGGTTGTTTGCGACTAAATACAACACTGATGGCTCCATAAACAAGCTAAAAGTAAGGCTTGTGGCTACAGGATTCGCTCAAGTCTAGGGAGAAGATTATGAAGATACTTTTGCCCCAGTTACAAGATATGAAACTATAAGAACCTTACTTGCATTTTCAGCCTCCAAAGGATGGGAAGTTAGACAGCTGGATGTGAAATTGGTATTTCTAAATGGAGCATTACAAGAAGAAATTTTTGTGAAACAGCCTCCAGGATTTGTTTAAAAAAATCTAAGCTCAAAAGTTTATAAACTTCACAAGGCACTATATGGAATGAAGCAAGCACCTAGAGCATGGTATCGATGAATACATGAATTCCTGATCAAACAAGGCTTTACAAGGAGTGATTCTGAAGCTACACTCTATGTCAAGAAAGAAAATGTTAATTTTCTAGCTTTATGTCTCTAAGTGGATGACCTTATTTATACCAGCAATGATGAGTCTTGACTTGACAAATTTAAAAGACAAATGGAGCATGAATTTGTAATGAGTGATTTAGAAAATCTGCATGACTTCTTGGGACTAGAAATCAAACAAATAGATCATGGAGTACATGTGTCTCAGCAGAAGTATACTCAATCTATGCTGAATAGACTTAAAATGACAAATTGCAAATTTGTGGAAACCCCTTTCAGTGCCAAAGAAAAGCTTGTAGTAGATGAGTCTATTGCTGGAGTAAATGAAAAGCATTTTAGAAGTATAGTGAGAGGTTGGATGTATTTGGTACACACAAGACCAGATCTGTCATTGGCTGTCAATCACATTTCAAGAGTTATACATAATCCTAATGAGATTCACATGACATCAGCCAAAAGAGTGCTGAGATATATTGCAAGAACTAAAGAACTTGGTCTGTTTTATGGTAGAGATGAAGCTTGCAAGTTGATAGCATATTCAGACAGTGATTGGGGAAGCAGTGAAGAGGATAGAAGGAGTTTGACATGATACACATTATTACTGGGAAAATCATGTATCATATGAGGCACCAAAAGACAAAATTCAGTTGCTCTCTCCACAACAAAAGCTGAGTATATGGCCTTGACATATACATCACGCCAAGTAGTATGGATGAAGAGAATTCTGGAAGATCTGAAGCAAGAGCAAGATGAAGATACTGTTATTTTTTGTGATAACAAGTCTACAATTCATCTTGCAAAGAATTTCATCAATCAAGGAAGAACCAATCATATTGATACATGGTATCACTTCATAAAAGAATTGGTTTCTGAAAAAGCAATTGTGCTTCTATATTGCAAGTCATTTGATCAACTAGCTGATGGGTTTACAAAGGCTTTAGGCATCACACGATTCGTCAAATTCAGAAATGAGCTTGGGCTTAGACCCAGTCTGAATTAAGGGGAGGATATGTTGGAGTTAATTCAGACTTGAAGTGTGTTCGGCTGTTTAATAAGTGTGGTCAGCAAGCTTCATAAGTATGTCCAAGTTGTGAACAAGTGTGTACAGACTTAAATGTAAGTATGTCCAAGATGTAACAAGTTTGTTCAGCCTTAAAACTAAGTATGTTCAACTGCTAAAGAAAAGGAGCTCAGTTGTTTGCAAAGTAATTCTGTTATTCGAGAAAGCAAATCCCTTAAGATTTGTGTATCTTGTATAGTGTAGTAAATGGTTGTACTTTTTGATATAAGCTCTTGATAGAGCATGATTGTATGTATGGAAACTATAAGTTATGGAAGTGAAAGAATGATATATATGTAATTAAAAAAGGAAAGAAAGGAGAGAGATCTCTAACAACAAGATCAAAAATATCCAAGAAGGAGAAGGAAAAGGGCTTCAGCTTTGCCTGATATTCGTGTGAAAAATTCCTGAAAAATCGCTCTTTCTCATTCTGTCAAATTTGTGTTCACAGTTTTGTGTACACACTTGCAGTGTATTATGTACACACTTAAGTGCTTGTTTGTACACAGATATAGTGTAATTGGAACACAGTTATTCTAGTTTCCTGCACACTTTTGTTTTCACAGATACTTCTTTATTTTCTCCTCCTCCCCTCAAAAGATCCTGTCTTTGGCTACTGAGCTTTGCCTCAGCATCCAAAAGGGGTAATCAAAATGTATCATTGCATGTATTGAGTCTTGGCTAGATTTTAAGATATAAAAGGTTGCCTTTAAGCACCATGAGAACTGATTTTTTTTTCTTTTTTAATTCTGATAGTTTTACATTGGCTGCTTGATAGATATGTTTGCTTTGATTTTTGGTAAAACATTGAAACTACTACAGAGTGAATCCATTTTGCTTCTGTAGGCAGTGCATTATAAACTATTTTTTGTTGCTATATTATATCAGTAAATCTAGAATATAAAAGGACGACGCAGGAATCGGAATGAGATTGTGATTATGGATGTAGATGCTACGTGACAGCAAGCTCTTTTGCCATGCAAAATCTCTAGAAATTTGTAATTTGTTAAGGATTAAGCCCTAGAAGTATCAAAACATGCAACCGAAAAAGTGAAGTTATTTGAAAGAAATATTAAAATCGGTTACGATACATGAATATGTTAGCTGTAGCTGAATAGAGGACCGGTAGACAAGAAATTATGAGAGATTCTGGTCCACACCACTTTTTTTTTTCCATGAGATCTACCAAGGTTAGCCAAATGGTCAAATTCTCATTGCATTCACTCGGATTGTATGCACTCTTTTGCTTCATCTTCCCATTGCATAAGAAATCCACTTTTCAAAACTCATCAACAAGGAGGAAATTGAGGTATACCCACAAAGTATTACTAAATTGAGAGATGTGAGAAAGATTGAACTTTTATAAGGGTTAATAGGTTTTGTAATAGAAATTTTGGGGTGGATGGGTTGTAAATAATGATGAGATGTGGCCTCTGAACAATACCTTTAAGTGTAGAGCAAAAGGGTATAGTGAGACACAAAAATTCAACTGGTTTATGTGGGCAAATTTAATGGGCTTCAAATACTCTCATTTTCACTCTTATTGACTTTTATATATTAATAAATAGAAAAAATAAGAAAGATGTTAATGGGAGAATATTTTAAATGAATCGTTTCCTTAGGGCACATGTTACGACCAATCAAACAAATCCATAGGAAGTTCATCGCAAAAAGAAGAAAGATGTTAAGCAGCACTAGTGCAGAAATGGTGGGAATTTAGGTCACTACATGAATAATTGTGCCATGTCTGTGGGTAGAAAACAAATCCATAATTTTTATTTGCATATCTGATTTGCTAAAATTATAATTCATATCAATGGAGTTTTGTCTTTAAATGTGTATTTAAATTTATGGTAGAAGTAGCAGAAACACAACACCAAACATTATTTATTTAGCAAGTTTAACTAAACTCAGCAATCAGGAACACTTTTTCGGGGCGTTTTTGTACTATATTGCTTTTTTAGTAAGTTCAGTCTTAGGTAACAATTTTCAACATTATTTAGCAATTTCAGCCAATTTGACAATTTCCAAGGCTTTTTCGTAGCAATTTCAGCCTAATCAAACTTCCAGCATATTTTAAAAGAAATCCAACTTGCTTCTACAATTTCCAATGATTTGTACATCAATTTCAGTAAAATCAGCCATTTCTAGATTTTTTGCAGTTGTCTCAACATTAATCAACAATTTCTTGTAATTTTTGCAATACATTCAAATTATGTTGTGTTCATCATCATCTTTTTTCGCCGCCATTTTAGCAGATGAAGACAATTGTACCTAAATTCTGGAATATCTGGAATCAAATTGTGCAGTTTTGGTCCTTAAGCATCAAAGAAAATTTTTTGTGAGGAATTGTGTAGTGAAATGAGCATTATTGGTGTGTTCTCAAATTGGTATTATTGCACCAATTTCCATTTGAACGTTTGGATTCTTGAGCACTATAGCCTCTTGTAAGCAAATTTTAATAGAATAAGGAAGACCTTTTCACTCTCCTACCATAGCTAATGATCCATTATTGATGCTAGATTTTGTAGTTATTTAAAACAACGGAGATGTTGAAGTGGGTATGATGTTAAGTATACTCACTGGTTATATACATTATGTTTTCTAGACCACATATCCTAGAATTGCCTTTCACCATCTTAAAACATCCTTGAATAGGGAAAATGTCGAAGAATTGTGCAGTGGGTCATTGATGTAAACTCACTGAAAGAAAGATAATAAGATGTTAACCACAACTGGTGATCATCCTTGAGATGTTAATCGGCAACCCTCTTTATACAGTTTGAATTGGCTGGCATCAATTATTACATACTTCATTTTGATGGCTTTATCTATGTATAGTTTGGAATGGCTAGCATGCAAGAGATTGATTTCTGCTAATATCTTACGAAAAAAGCATGTATAAATCATGGTTACTTAAGCTTTTCTGCTGATTTCTGTTGATATGGTGTTACGCTTTTTTGCAGTTTCCCAAATAAGCTGGCAAGAACTCCTTAATCCCAAGTTTAAACGATATAATGATTCTGAAAAATAAAAAGAAAAAAATAATTAGGCCAATTTATCAAATTATATAAATTACTTTTAGTACATTAATCATCGGTCTCTTGACTTAATTCTATTTGATTGGCAAATGTTTATACATAAACAATTGCAAACCATAATGAAATAGAGCAAGATGATGTCAAATAAGCAAATAACTATCCAATTCAATAGGATCCTGAATCTAAGGATAAATGAAATGTGACCATAATTAAAAAAATTTCGAAACTCCGTTTCTCGAACTCGAAATCCATAATAATAATCCTACGATACTCGAAATACATAATTATTGTTTGTTAAAACTTAGTGGATTCAAGATTTTAAAGGAAGAATTATTTTAAATAAACGATGCTCTTAGGGCATGGATTATGACTAGCACATTCACATAACTCGCATAAGCTGCATGGTGGCTGCATTATACGTTTGCATAATCCGCGTATCGCTGTGCATACTGTTGCATAAGTAGCAACAAGCATACAACAATAAACACTTTAAAAATTATTCTTTGGTAAAGATTAAATTTTAGCAACAAGAATTGGTCGTTTGCAATTGCAACCATGAAGGTTTAACATATAGATCTTGAGCATCATCGTTATAAATCATATTTTGATTGAACTTAAGCTTAAAACTCTAATTATTTTATGCACATATTAATACGTCACTTGCAAATTTCTTTATATGATAATGAAAACTTGATAATATTTTTTCTAATATTTCCTCAATTTTTAGGTATTTTTACATTTAAAATATGTATATGTGTGTATATAGGAATATAGAGGTGTACTGATAGCGCATGAAATCTTCATGCGCTGTCAGCGATTTGGGACCCAAAAAATATTTTAGTTTGATTTTTTTGCAATGTGCTCTACAACTTGTTGGCTACATCCCCACCAATTTTCAAGTCAAAACAACACTGTTTGCAATGTGTTCCACAACTTGTTGGCTACCTTTTCACCAATTTTCAAGTCAAAACAACACCATTTGGTGTTCAACTTGTTGGCTACCTTTTCATCAATTTTCAAGTCAAATCAACACAGTTTGCAATGTGTTCTACAACTTGTTGGCTACCTCCCCACCAATTTTCAAGTCAAACCAACACCGTTTAAGCCTCCATCCATGCGTTTCAGAAGGATAGCTCAAATTTTGAAACTATGGATGCAATCCTTTTGAAATGCATGGATGGAGGCTCAAATGGTGTTGGACTGAGTTGAAAATTGGTGTGGATATAGCCAACAAGTTGCAGAACACATTGCAAAAAAATTCAAAAAAATTCTTTTTGGCCCCAAAGTGCTGACATCACAGGGAAACTGTTCATGTGATGTCATTACACCTTCATATTGCACATATACACACACACATATATAACTATTGTACATTTGATAGCAAATTTTGAATCCTATGGCTGACTAGTACAAGCTGACTAGGACAAACTGGTTGATAGAAAGACGGTCTAGATTTAATCTTGATGAATCGATGGTTGGGATTAAAAAATTTGGGATGAATGGTTTGTATTTTAACACATACTTTTTATATTTGTTGGTCCCATTTGATAGCACCAGACTCGGGTAAGAGAAAGAGGGATATCAAAAGACTTTTTTTGGGAAGATAAAGAGGGATATCAACAGATTTTTGGGGAAGAGAAAGATGCGTTTTTGGGGGAGAGCTTCCCAAAACGGCTCTTCCTCTTCCCCAAAAGAGCAGCTTACCCATGAACCCATCTCCGTTAACTCCAGCGCCAGCTTTGGGTTGTAACACCATCAGGCGGCCATCATGCGTTGCAATTTAAACCCTCTTTCAAAAACCAAGCCTTCGATTACTCTGCGCTTATTGCTGGTCTCTGCTTCTAATTTTCAGGCATGGATCCTGATGGGAAGAACTCGTTGCCCTATCTCAAAAGATCGAGGACGACGAGTAGGGTGCTTTTAGCGAGGAGGGGGTGAGGATGAAGATACGAGTGCTGGCCATGATGGTTGGTATTGAAGGCTGCAACGAGGTGGGGGAGGTGTTGGCCCAAATCGTGAGGGTTCTCAAGGAGTTGGATGATCGTGCCAGGGGCTGTTGGCCCTCCTTGCAACAGGTTTGCTCAGGGAAAGAGTGGCCTATGTGCTGCATACAGTGCTCTTGTGTAGGACCGCTGTGTTCATGGTGGGGCCACCATGGGACCTGCCGTCGCCAACCAATGTTCGGTTACACTGGGACCCGCCATTGCCATGGAACACACAATGTCTCTCAACCCTGAGAAGCTGAAAGATGGAGGAGATGCCTTCTCAAAGGCAGTGACTGATACGTCTCTGAACATTTCTGACCTGAAGAAGTTTATGCATCCAGATGAGCTCTCGGAGCCCTCAATTTCAACCCCTCTTCAGGGTTCGCTACTCCAAAGAGGACCTCAAGGGACAAAGGATCACAGTGAGTGATCAATTCACTCTTCTCTTGGATTTTCGGATTTTCTTTAAATAATTGGTATTGTTGGAATAATTGGTTTGTAGTATTATTGGAATTTTGTTAGGCATGCTTCGATGTTGTTCATATGAATGATTTTAGTGGAGGAATAAACTTCTATCTCCCCCAACAAGATTAAATCCCAATTCTCACGGTGGGATTTGCAAATTCTCTCTCTCTCTCTCTCTCTCTCACTCTCTCAACATGTCTACGATTAATATTTTGCAGATCAAATCAGTCTACAATTCTCTCTCTCTCTCTCTCTCTCTCTCTCTCTCTCTCTGCTATATATATATATATATCTCTCTCTCTCTCTCTCTCTCTCTCTCTCTCTCTCTCTGAGCAAGAAATATCCATGTGAGCAATGAAGAAAGATAAGTGCAAAGATGGATGCCATCTCCAGGTGAGCTCAAGTTTGTGCTTGATTTTTTTTCTTTTTTCTTTTTAAAGAGTGGTTAGTAGAAGGAAGAAATCTCGGTGAGAAATGAAGAAAGATCAGTGCAAAGATGGAGGCCATCTCCAGGTGAGCTCGACTTTGTGCTTTGTGCTTTTTTCGTTTTTAAGTGTGATTTTGCTGCCCCAATCATTTTTAAGTGTGATTTTGCTGCCACAATTCACCTGAGTTTTGCACATGTAATAATGTCATCACACATGGAATTTTAGAGGGTAATTCAAATCAAGTGGATGAACACCAAGCCATCACACGGGCCCATTCATTTCCGAGCCCCAGCCAAGATTCTCTGGCGAACTATCAGAGGGTAATTCAAATCTTGAATGTTTTCTTCTTATTGACTGATCGAAAAGTGTGGGCAAAAATATTGAAATGATACTTGAATTTTGCTTAATTGGATGGATCTCTTAGATCTCATATCCTATGCATACGGTTTATTGTAACAAAATGTGTCGCAGTTTTCTCAGTAGCGTTTTTTTTGAATTACTTGAATTTTTTATTCCATGTTGATATCATCAAAATTCTGCATGCCTACTTATTATTGCTTAAAACTATTATTCATGGAGGAAATTTCCCTCATTATTCCTGCACGATTACTAGATGCTTATCCATATTAAAACTAAGAGGTGTTCACTTAAACATATTCATTGTTGCAGGCTTTCTGCTTACAGTAGTCACAATCAAATTCATGTTGTCTGTTACCAACATTTTCTATGAATCATCAAACAATTCTGCAGCAATTTTCAACAGTTCATTGTCCAAGTTGATTTATCAATGCTCATAAACAGTATACAAGTTTGAGTGGATGATAACAATCCTTTTAATGGTTGAAGGTTTACATATTCCAAAATTATAATTAATAATTATCCCATCGTTAATAATCTCTCACAAATTTTTCTTTTCTTTTTATCCGATTTTTTTGTTGGTTGATTATAATTCGTCCAGTGATTGATGTGATCCATGCTGCAGAACATTTATGTTCAAATATACGTTTACATGATTTTGTGTGTTGTAAAATTATTAAAAACATGTAGAAGTTTGAAAACTATCTAAATTCTGAGTTAAAATGATATGTTTTTCTACCTGAGGATGTGATTAACCATGTTATTCCTTGCTTAATTTGTAGCATGATCCCTCACAAGACAAAGAGGGGGGCAGCAGCCCTTGCAAGGCTCAAGGCTTATGAGGGAGTTCCTCCTCCAAATGACAAAATGAAGAGGATGGTCATTCCTGATGCTCTCAAGTAAGCTTCTTCCCTATTGGTAATGGAGTTGTGAATTTTCTTTTATTCTATTTTGAATTTTTTTTGTTGTAAGGAGTACACCAAAAAAGCACAATGTATTCAAAAGTTTGTTTTACGTGCATTCAGAAGTTTCAGTGCATTTTTGGGTGAGTACAACATCAATGCAAGTTATGAGAAAAGCCCACCATTAAACATTCTCTTCATTAAGAAAACCCAGCAGTTTCTCTGTCATTTTCTCTATATCCATTGCTCAAAACAAGCAGGTTTTTCACGTGATTTAACCTTCTAACCATCAATTTCTTGCTCCCATGATCAGGGGCTTGGCATTGAGGAGCCTTTGCTCCCTAAGGGTGGCGAATTAGGTGGAGTACTTAGTGGATATATTTCTGATCCCAGTTGATGTTTACTTGGAGACTACAACATTTAGATAAACTCTCTTATAGACTAATTACAGCTGTTGAAATATATGCATATATGAATTAGATTTGTTGTTAATATCCAAGATAGATTCATGATTGTATGAAGGTTGAGAGAGAGGGGGACTTCTCACCAACTTCAGTATTCAAGTCATTTAAGACTTGGAATCAGGGAAATTAAACAAGTATTTAAGTAAAGTTGTACATGTATAAAAATTGCACCTAATTAACTACATTTCTTGCTTAATCATTGGAATTAAAATAGAACTTGGTTGGTAATATAATGACCAAAAAATTTAAAGTAAATATACCTTCCACCATTAATTGAAATGCTTAGTGCTTCAGCTGGCCACATACTGTATTTTTAACAGAGTATAAGCCTACACCTACCATCCCCAAAGACCCAATATGAATGGCTTCTACCTAAAAAGCTTTGATTCTTATGTTTTCCTTTGTTGTATTACTGCAGGATTGATGATGAACTCATGGACACTCTCTTTGGCTACTCAGCCGGTAGCCAAAACAATCCCAACTCAAACAGGACTGCTCCTTCAAATCCTTTCACCTCTCCAGCCACCAGTATAAATTAACAGCTGCATGTTATACTGCTGTCTAGACATAGCATACATACTGCTACATGTTACATTTAACAAAATGTTTGTTAAATTAATTGTAAATTCAAATTTTGTCTAGCATATAGGATATGTCTAGCGTGTTACATTTAACTGATATGTCTAGCATGTTGCATTTAACTGATATGTTCTCCTTTGCTATATCACTGCAGGATTGAAGATGAACTCATGGACACTCTCTTTGGCTACTCAGCCGGTAGCCAAAACAATCCCAACTCAAACAGGACTGCTCCTTTGAACCCTTTCACCTCTCCAGCCACCAGTATAAATTAACTGCATGTTATACTGGTGTCTAGACATAGCATACATACTGCTGCATGTTACATTTAACAAAATGTTTGTTAAATTAATTGTAAATTCAAATTTTGTCTAGCATACAGGATATGTATAGCATGTTACATTTAACCGATATGTCTAGCATACATGATCTTTGTTAAATTCAATAATAAAATGTTTGTTAAATTAACTGATATCAAAAACTAACTAATATGTCTAGCATGCATACTGCTATGTATTTGTTATTTGTAGTCTAGCATAAATGATTAGGATTTGATATCACAAATCCTGTATGCTAGACATATCCCAATCATGTATGCTAGACATACCACCAGTAAAACTTTGATGCAACAGTATATATTTGTTAATTCAGTCCTGTAAATTCAATAATAAACTCTTTGTTAAATTAACTAATATGTCTAGCATGCAAGATGTCTAGCCTTTACATTTAACAAATACCGGATGTTAGCATTTACATTTATCTTTTACATTTAAGAAATACAAGATGTCTAGCATTTACATCCTGTCTAGCATAATACATAATACAAGATGTCTAGCAGACATAATGGATAATGCTAGACATTTGTTAATTTACAAATGTATACAAATCTAAATTCTAGCATAGTACATCTATTATACATTTGACAGCGATTTTTGAATCCTAGGGCTGACTAGGACAGCTGACTAGGACAAACTGGTTGCTAGAAAGACGGTCTGGATTTAATCTTGATGAATCGATGGTTGGGATTAAACTTTGGGATGAATGGTTTGTATTTTAACACATACTTTTTATATTTGTGGGTCCCATTTGATAGCACCAGACTTTTGAACTCAGCCTTTTAAATCATTTTCGGGTAAGAGAAAGAGGGATATCAAAAGACTTTTTTTGGGAAGATAAAGAGGGATATCAACAAATTTTTGGGGAAGAGAAAGATGCGTTTTTGGGGGAGAGCTTCCCAAAACGGCTCTTCCTCTTCCCCAAAAGAGCAACATAACCCATGAACCCATCTCCGTTAACTCCAGTGCCAGCTTTGGATTGTAACGCCATCAGGCGGCCATCATGCGTTGCAATTTAAACCCTCTTTCAAAAACCAAGCCTTCGATTACTCTGTGCTCATTGCTGGTCTCTGCTTCCAATTTTCAGGCTTGGATCCTGATGGGAAGAACTCGGCGCCCTATCTCAAAAGATCGAGGACGACGAGTTGGGTGTTTTTAGCGAGGAGGGGGTGAGGATGAAGATACGAGTGCTGGCCATGATGGTCGGCATTGAAGGCTGCAGCGAGGCGGGGGAGGTGTTGGCCCAAGTCGTGAGGGTTCTCAAGGAGTTGGACGATCGTGCCAGGGACTGGTGGCCCTCCTTGCGACAGGTTTGCTCAGGGAAAGAGTGGCATATGTGTTGCACACAGTACTCTTGTGTAGGACCGCTATGTTATGGTAGGGCCACCATGGGACTTGCCGTTGCCAACCAATGTCTGGTCACGCTGGGACATGTCATTTCCATGGAACGCCCAATTTTTATCAACCCTGAGAAACTGAAAGATGTTGCTATTGGAGGAGATGCCTTCTCAAAGGCAGTGACTGATACGTCTCAGAACATTTCTGACCCGAAGAAGTTTATGCATCCAGATGAGCACTCGGAGCCCTCAATTTCAACCCCTCTTCAGGGTTCGATGCTCTAAAGAGGACCGCAAGGGCCAAAGGATCACAGTGAGTGATCAATTCACTCTTCTCTTAGATTTTTGCAATTCGGATTTTCTTTAAATAATTGGTATTGTTGGAATAATTGGTTTGTAGTATTATTGGAATTTTGTCAGGCATGCTTCGATGTTGTTCATATGGATTTTAGTGGAGGAATAAATTTCTATCTCCCACAACAAGATTAAATCCCAATTCTCACGGTGGGATTTGCAAATTCTCTCTCTCGCTCTCTCACTCTCTCTCTCTCTCTCTCTCAACATGTCTACGATTAATATTTTGCAGATCAAATCAGTCTACAATTATATATATATATATATATATATATATATATATATATATTGAAAGGTAAAGTAAATATATTAAAAGTACTCAACTGATATATATATATATATATATATCTCTCTCTCTCTCTCTCTCTCTCTCTCTCTCTCTCTCTCTCTCTCTCTCTCTGAGCAAGAAATATCCATGTGAGCAATGAAGAAAGATAAGTGCAAAGATTGAGGCCATCTCCAGGTGAGCTTAAGTTTGTGCTTGATTTTTTCCTTTTTCCATTTTAAAGAGTGGTTAGTAGAAGGAAGAAATCTCGGTGAGAAATGAAGAAAGATTAGTGCAAAGATGGAGCCATCTCCAGGTGAGCTCGACTTTGTGCTTTGTGATTTTTCGGGTTTTAAGTGTGATTTTGCTGCCCCAATCATTTTTAAGTGTGATTTTGCTACTACAATTCACCTGAGTTTTGCACATGTAATAATGTCATCACAAATGAAAATTTAAAGGGTAATTCAAATCAAGTGGATGAACATCAAGCCATCACACGGGCCCATTAATTTCTGAGCCCCAGCCAAGATTCTTTTGCGAACTTTCAAAGGGTAATTCAAATCTTGAACGTTTTCTTCTTATTAACTGATCGAAAAGTGTGGGCGAAAATATTGAAATGATACTTGAATTTTGCTTAGATGGCTAGATCTCTTAGATCTCATATCCTATGCATACAGTTTATTGTAACAAAATGTGTCAAAGTTTTCTCAGTAGCGTTTTTTTGAATTACTTGAATTTTTTATTCCATGTTGATATCATCAAAATTCTGCATGCCTACTTATTATTGCTTAAAACTATTATTCATGGAGGAAATTTCCCTCATTATTCCTGCACGATCACTAGATGCTTATCCATATTAAAACTAAGAGGTGTTCACTTAAAAATATTCATTGTTGCAGGCTTTCTGCTTACAGTAGTCACAATCAAATTCATGTTGTCTATTACCAACATTTTCTATGAATCATCAAACAATTCTGCAGCAATTTTAAACAGTTCATTGTCCAAGTTGATTTATCAATGCTCATAAACAGTATACAAGTTTGAATGGATGCTAAAAATCCTTTTAATGCTTGAAGGTTTACATATTCCAAAATTATAATTAATCCCATCGTTAATAATCTCTCACAAATTTTTATTTTCTTTTTATCTGATTTTTTCGATGGTTGATTATAATTCGTCCAGCGATTGATGTGATCCATGCTGCAGAACATTTAAGTTCAAATATACGTTTACATGATTTTGTGTGTTGTAAAATTATTAAAATCATGTAGAAGTTTGAAAACAATCTAAATTCTGAGTTAAAATGATATGTTTTTCTACCTGAGGATGTGATTAACCATGTTATTCCTTGCTAATTTGTAGCATGATCCCTCACAAGACAAAGAGGGGGGCAGCAGCCGTTGCAAGGCTCAAGGCTTATGAGGGAGTTCCTCCTCCCTATGACAAAATGAAGAGGACGGTCATTCCTGATGCTCTCAAGTAAGCTTCTTCCCTATTGGCAATGGAGTTGTGAATTTCATTTTATTCTATTTTGAATTTTTTTGGTTGTAATGAGTACACCAAAAAAGCACAATGTATTCAAAAGTTTTTTTTACGTGCATTCAGATGTTTTAGTGCATGTTTGGGTGAGTACAACATCAATGCAAGTTATGAGAAAAACCCACAATTAAACATTCTGTTCATTAAGAAAACCCAGCAATTTCTCTGTCATTTTCTTTATATCCATTGCTCAAAACAAGCAGGTTTTTCACGTGATTTAACCTTCTAACCATCAATTTCTTGCTCCCATGATCAGGGGCTTGGCATTGAGGAGCTTTTGCTCCCTAAGCGTGGCAAATTCGATGGAGTACTTAGTGGATCTATTTCTGATCCCAGTCGATGTTTACTTGGAGACTACAACATTTAGATAAACCCTCTTATAGACTAATTACAACTGTTGAAACATATGCATATATGAATTAGATTTGTTATTAATATCCAAGATAGATTCATGACTGTATGAAGGTTGAGGGGGGGGGGGGGGGGGGGGGGGGGGGGGGGGGGGGCTTCTCACCAACTTCAGTATTCAAGTCATTTAAGACTTGGAATCAGGGAAATTAAACAAGTATTTAAGTAAAGTTGTACATGTATAAAAATTGCACCTAATTAACAACATTTCTTGCTTAATCATTGGAATTAAAATAGAACTTGGTTGGTGATATAATGACCAAAAACTTTAAATTAAATATACCTTCCACCATTAATTGAAATGCTTAGTGCTTTAGCTGGCCACGTAATTTATTTTTAACAGCGTATAAGCCTACACCTACCATCCCAAAAGACCCATTATGAATGTCTTCTACCTAAAAATCTATGATTCTTTTGTTTTCCATGTTGTATCACTGCAGGATTGATGATGAACTCATGGACACTCTCTTTGGCAACTCAGCCGGTAGCCAAAACAATCCCAACTCAAACAGGACTGCTCCTTTGAACCCTTTCACCTCTCCAGCCACCAGTATAAATTTACTGCTGTATGTTATCCTGGTGTCTAGACATAGCATACATACTGCTGCATGTTACATTTAACAAAATATTTGTTAAATTAATTGTAAATTCAAATTTTTTCTAGCATACAAGATATGTCTAGTATGTTACATTCAACCGATATGTCTAGCATACATGATCTTTGTTAAATTCAATAATAAAATGTTTGTTAAATTAACTGATATCAAAAACTAACTAACATGTCTAGCATACATACTGTTATGTATTTGTTATTTATAGTCTAGCATAAATGATTAGGATTTGATATCCCAAATCTTGTATGCTAGACATATCCGAATCATGTATGCTAGACATACCACAAGTAAAAATTTGATGCAACAATATGTATTTGTTAATTCAGTCCTGTAAATTCAATAATAAACTCCTTATTAAATTAACTGATATGTCTAGTATACAAGATGTCTAGCCTTTACATTTAACAAATACCGGATGTTAGCATTTACATTTATCTTTTACATTTAAGAAATTCAAGATGTCTAGCATTTACATCCTGTCTAGCATAATACATAATACAGGATGTCTAGCATACATAATGGATAATGCTAGACATTTGTTAAATTTACAAATGTATAAAAATCTAAATTCTAGAATAGTACATCTATTATACAGTTGACAACGATTTTTGAATCCTAGGGCTGACTAGAACAAACTGGTTGATAGAAAGATGGTCTGGATTTAATCTTGATGAATCGATGGTTGGGATTAAACTTTGGGATGAATGGTTTGTATTTTAACAAATACTTTTTATATTTGTGGGTCCCATTTGATAGCACCATACTTTTAAACTCGGCCTTTTAAATCATTTTCGGGTAAAAGAAAGAGGGATATCAAAAGACTTTTTTTGGGGAAGATAAAGAGGGATATCAACAGATTTTTGGGGAAGCTTCCCAAAACGGCTCTTCGTCTTCCCCAAAAGAGCAGCATAACCGATGAACCCATCTTCGTTAACTCCAGAACCATATTTGGGTTGTAATGCCAACAGGCGGTCATCATGCGTTGCAATTTAAACCCTCTTTCAAAAACCAAGCCTTCGATTACTCTGCGCTCATTGCTGGTCTCTGCTTCCAATTTTCAAGTATGGATCCTAATGGGAAGAACACGGTGCCCAATCTCAAAAGATCGAGGACGACGAGTTGGGTGTTTTTAGCGAGGAGGGGGTGAGGATGAAGATACAAGTGCTGGCCATGATGGTCGGCATTGAAGGCTGCAGCGAGTCGGGGGAGGTGTTGGCCCAAGTCGTGAGGGTTCTCAAGGAGTTGGAAGATCGTGCCAGGGACTGGTGGCCCTCCTTGTGACAAGTTTGCTCAGGGAAAGAGTGGCCTATGTGTTGCACACAGTTCTCTTGTGCATGACCGCTATGTTCATGGTAGGGCCACGATGGGACCTGCTATTACCAACCAATATCCGGTCACACTGGGACCTGTCGTTGCCATGGAACACCCAATCTCTATCAACCCTGAGAAGCTGAAAGATGTTGCTATTGGAGGAGATGCCTTCTCAAAGGCAGTGACCGATACGTCTCTGAACATTTCTGACCTAAAGAAGTTTATGCATCCAGATGAGCTCTCGAAGCCCTCAATTTCAACCCCTCTTCAGGGTTCACTGCTCTAAAGAGGACCTCAAGGGCCAAAGGATGCTACAAGTCATCTTCTTCGCTGGGGGGTCGTTGTCTATGGGCACAAGGGGATGGAGCTGCACTCGGTTGAGGACGTCGTAATGGCGAAACCTTCGATCGAATGCTACCAGATGAAAACACGTGATGAAAATGCCCAGCAAAACTCTATAAGGCCAAGCAATTCAACGTTCGATGGCTCCGAAGGCATGCCTTTGCTACCTAAAAGCAACAATGGAAGGGGAGATCCCGTCAGCAACCAAGTCGATAGCTCCAGAGGCCTCAGCTTATTAGCTGTTAACGGCATGGGGACTTGATCATTCAGAATCAAAAGGAGACTCTCAGCGATAGCTCATGCCAAGGTATTCCTCTATCTAATAATTTTCAAGCACTATTTGGGTTGAATATTGGCAACGAAACTAGTGAAGATGGGGAGACCGCTAGTCTATCATTGCCTGTGGTAAAGAATGCTATTACTGCAGATGTAGGCAAACCAAAAGATAGAGATATGGCATTTGGTTCGAGCTCTGTTGTTGTGAAGGAGGGTTCTGGTCCACAGATGTCCGAAGTGCAAGGCAAGTCTGTAGCAGGGCATATCAGCACTAACAGATGGATTGCTCAAACTCAAAGCACAATGCTAGGGGACAAGCTATCAAGTTCTGGCTGGACCATGGAATCAAATCAGAAGGGTCGGAATTAGAAATAATGGGTTCAAGTCAAGGAGAATAATAAAAATGGCCAAATGAATGTTGAGGGTGTTAGACCCTTTCATGTGGGTAATCCCAAACAACCTATTAACCCTACTAGAAACCCCCAAGCTCCCTTCACTCTAAAGTTCTCTGCTTGGGCTATGCAGATGAGATGAAAAGATGTTTGTATGATGGGTAAAATCAGGGATGAGGATGGTAGTTTTACTACATTTCTCCTAGGATGGACCCTGGGGGTCATTTGATTGCTCGTATAACTAAAGAGGAGATTGCTGCGAATGTATATCAATGGGAAAATACCCTAGTTGGCTATGTCCTTGGGATCAGACCTTATTTCTCATCCTTGAAAGTGTGTGTTACTCGTATGTGGAAACTTGCTGGTGGTCTCGAAGTTTTCTCGCGGGAAAATGGTATCTTCTTTTTCAAATTCTCATTTGCTGAAGACTGTATTAGAACCCTTCAGGTGGGGCCTTAGCTTTTTGATGGTCGATTAATTGTCCTTCGTAAGTGGAGTGCTGATATTGGTATGTGTCGTGATCTTCTATCTACTGTTTCTGTTTGGGTACGTTTTCCTGCCTTACATTTAAAGCTTTGGTCTAGAAGTATTATCAGTAAGGCAAGCATCATTTGCAGACCTCTATAGATGGACAGAGCCACAGCTAGGGGCGAAAGATTGGCTTATGCTAGATGCTTTGTAGAAATTTATGCAGCCCATCCTCTGCCTCAAAAAATTTGTCTAGACATTGAAGGTGACCAACGCATGGAGATAGACGTAATATATGAATGGATCCCTCCTAGATGTTCTAGATGTTGTAGTTTTGGTCATGTTGATGCTCAATATCCTACAACCCCTATATGGAATCCTAAGCAAACTCTGCCTTCCTCAGAACACTCTTCTATGCCTCCAGAGAGCTCATGTATTACTATTCATATAGATAATGACAATAGCATGGAAGAAACTTGCACCCCATGCACTGCTGCTGAGCCTATTGTTGAGACTTATGATGGGGATGTTATGGAAGCGAATATACCCCCAGATGACTCCAAGAAGTTGATGCCTGCTACAGAATACCCCCCTCTACTGACTGTCCTACGGGAATTATTGATGTTGCTAATGCCACTACTCCTTCTGAGAGGACTATTCCTACTTTCACTGTTGCTGATGATAAACCATCAGATCATGTTATTGTGGATACTGTGGATTGGCAAATGCAAGTTCATAAAAAGCTAAAGAGACATCTTGCTAGTATTCGTCCTCACCAGAATATAAAGCCTTAGAAATCTATTAACCCCAAGAGGGATATTAGTCCAATGAAAGCCTCTTCTCTACTAGGCCCTAGGAGGAGTGAGTGGGGGATGAAGGGCCCATCCTGCATTAAATGTCTATCTTTATCTGGAACGTTCGTGTGTTGAATAATGTAACACGGTGTCAGGATCTATGAGGGCTTCTCAAGCAGCACTCTCCTTCCATGGTTGGTCTTCTGGAAACCAAAATTAAAGAATCGAGCGCTCAACGTGTCTTAACTTGCTTCCTGAGTGAATGGTCTTCTACTAATAATAATGCTTGTTCTAATGGGGGAAGAATTTTGATCTTACGGGATAACAGTATCTGGTCTTTCTTGCCTATCCACTCCTCTGATCAGGTTTTATCTTTCTCTGCTACTAATAAGGGTGGTTTTGAATGCATTGTCTCTTTTGTTTATGGTGCAAATGAATTGGCTTCTCGTTCCTCTCTATGGTCTGATTTACTCCATATACACTCCTCTATTGGCAGTACTCCTTGGGTTGTAATGGATGGCTTTAATTCTGTCAGATTTGTTGAAGAAAATCTTGGGGGCCAGCCTATACCACAAGCTATCTTGTATCCTTTCAATAATTGCAATAAGGATTATGGTCTTATGGATCTTAAATGTGTTGGTAGTACCTGGAGTTGGAATAATCACTCTCAAGGTCAACGACATATCCCTGCTCGGTTGGATAGGATTCTATGTAATTCTTCCTGGCATATCCCTGCTCGGTTGGATAGGATTCTATGTAATTCTTCCTGGATTAACTCCCTTCCCTCATCACATTTTTGCTATCTGCCTCCTTCTACCAACGACCACTTACATATTCTACTTCAATTGGGGGAAATGACTGTTTCTGGCCCTAAACCTTTCAGTTTCTTTAATTATTGGTCCAAACATCCTGATTTTCATGATATTTTACTTTGGGCTTGGAGTTGCTCTATTTCTGGTGTTCCTCAGTTCCAAATTGTTTCCACACTCAAGAAGCTTAAGTCTCTCCTGAAATCTTGGTCACATGGCACTATTGATGATCTTGCCTCTCATATCAAATTTTTAGGAAGGCAAGAAGAGTTATTGGCCAATGAGTCTGAATATCCTACCTTAGCCAACAAAAATCAATTATGTCAGCTAAGTGGCGAGCTGGACCATTGGCTGCAGGTAGAGGAATCTAAGTGGATGTAAAAGAGTAGAATATCTTGGCTCACTGAGGGCGATAAGAACACATCTTTCTTTTTCTCTGCTACTAAGGCCAGGTATTCCAAGAATTCTCTATCTCATTTATTTAATTCTGATGGATCCCCCTCTGATCACATTGCATATATTCGGAATATGGCCCCTTCCTTTTATGAAAGTCTCTTCAACCAATCAGATTATTGGATCATATTTCCATACTTCCATGTTAAGAAGCAGTTAACATATACTAATGTAGCTTGGCTTATTCGCCATATATCTTCCGAGGAGATTATGAGTGCTAATTTTCAAGTGGGTGCCGACAAATCACCTGGTCCTGATGGCTTTAATGCATTCTTTTATCAGAGCAATTGGGATATTGTTGGCAGTGATGTCATAACTTAAGGACAGTGAAGTCTTTCTTTTCCTCTGGTAGGCTTTTTAAAGAGCTCAACCACACTTTTCTATGTCTAGTGCCTAAGTTTGATTCAGCTTCTACACTCAATGACTATAGGCATATATCATGCTGTAATGTGCTTTACATATTTATATCTAAAGTTCTCTGCAACAGGTCGCAGAAGATCATTTCTGATCTTATATCTCCTTAGCAAAATGCCTTTCTGAAGGGCTGCCTCATCAGTGACTGCTCCTTGTTAGCCCATGAACTGGTTAGAGACTTCAATAAGCCCATGGGTAGCCGCTTATGCCTTAAGGTAGATATGAAGAAGGCTTTTGATTCGGTCAACAGGGAATTTATTTACTCCATGATGCATCGCATGGGTTTTCCTACTCGATGTATTATTTGGATTATAGAGTGCATATCTAGCCCTACATTTTCCGTGCTTATTAATGGGTCCCTATCTGGCTACTTCTCCTGTAATCGCGACATAAGACAATGTGACCCACTATCTCCTTATATGTTTGTCTTGGTTATGGATTTTTTTCAATCACGATGGATCTAGTGGTTCTAGATGGTTTGGTCAAACAAATGAAGAGGTACCCCAATTTAACCCCCTCGCAGCTCCTTTTTGCTGACGATCTACTTGTTTTCTGCCATGGTGATGTGAGGTCTGCAGGAAATTTAACTGATATTTTTGATTCCCTTAGTAATGTTGTGGGGTTACATATTAACAAGGGTAAAAGCAAACTTTTCTGTAGCAAGGGTTACCAGAACCCTCGGGAGATTGCAGCCATTATTGGTGTTCCCCTTGGTCTCCTGCCAATCTGTTATCTTGGTCTGCCCATATCTATCTCATATCCCAAGGTGAGGCACTACTCTAATCTTATTGATAGATGTAGGAAATACTTGGCGGGCTGGTCTTCCAAACTTTTGTCCTTGGCTGGCAGAGTTGAACTTGTTCGCTCTGTGATATATAATTTATCTTCTTATTAGAGCCTCTCCTTCAAATTGCCTAACTCTGTCATCCGTATTATCGAGCAGCTCTGTGCTAACTTTCTCGGGAATAACACGGTGCATGTTTGGAGCTAGTCCAGTATTTGCAAGCCCAAAAGGGAAGGTGGGCTTGGTCTTCGTAGACTATCAGATATTAACAAAGCTGCATGGATCCGTCTCTTCTGGAGATTTATGCACTCTGATACTCTGTGGGCCAATTTTAAGAGGAACACGACTTAAAGGACTGTACAGATCTACATCTTTCCCCATCTATTCAAGTACCTGGAAATTCATATTGTCTTCTAAGCAGCTAGCAGCAACATATTATGAAGATAATCATGATCATATAGCCCCTTCGCTTCGTTAGAAACCTTCCCCAAAATTTTCCCTTACTTTAGCTTGGGAAGTAATTCGTTCTGTGGCTGACGCACCCGAAACCTACACCTAAATTCCACCCGGTGGTGTCACGATCGCCAGGCGTGGTATGACCCCTAGGTTTCAATTCTGGGCTCAATCCGCAAGCGGACAGTGTCAAGTTGTAGTATAAATGATATCAAATCCCACAGGGACGGTGATCGTGTGTATGGGTTTTCAGTTCACTTCTATATCTCGAAGTGTGATAGCTATCGGGTTGAAAGAGTTGATTGGGGTGTTGTTGTTGTTTTACTAATAAAAAGGAATCGGGCGTTAGGGAACATCGCTAAGATTGTCGGGGATCGACGTTAGAATAGAATCCTCACGTTGCATTAGGGTAAGGGGATAAATCTCACAATTCGTACCACTCTCTTGGGTTAGAATTGTGAGGTATTTCGGTAGCTCTCGTTGATGCAATGGCGGTAGTGGTCAACGTAGCGGTATAGTTCTTCGATGAATCCCCTCAAGGCATGAGCCGGGCATGGTCATGAGCCTTGATTGGATCCACCAATTTCCCTATTCGAATCCCAGAGATACCCCTTAAGCTCATCAATTCCACAGACCGTGGGCATGATCTCAGTACGGGTTATCTAGGGATTCGGTAGGATCGACCGGAATACTACCCTAAATCCCTAATTCAACGTGGAGATCCAGATCTACGTCTTCCCACTAGGATTTTAGGGCTAACCCATCAACCCTAGAGAGATCTACGCACTCATGGTAATATTCACGAATAAAAACGCAATTTTTAGAGACGAATACATCATAACAAATTGATGGAATAGAGATAGAAGACTTACATCAAGAGATAGAAAAAAATTGCGATGTATAGATCCAAAGAAAAATTCGAGATTCCAAGAGCGCCAGAAGAACGAAACCAAATTCCAATCCAAAAATGATCCAACAATATTCAAAAGTTTAATCTAAAAACCTAACAAAAATCTCTCTAATTTTCGATCCTAAAAGTATTCTCCAAACTCTAAAATTAATCGCCCTTTGAATCGACATCCAGCTCCCAGCCTTCACTACTCAGATCGCACAGAAGCCGCTCCAAAAATGTTTCCAAAAATAGCCTCAGCATTCTCGACCAAGTAGGTGACTCGGTCGAGCAATGCTTTGCTCGGTCGATCGCTCGGACCGAGCAGCTGTGCTGCTCGACCGAGCTTGACAGGGAATCGAAAATCTCCAAAATCCTCACTCTGCCTGCACGGGCCGAGTCAGCTCAGCTCGGTCCGAGCAGAGGCTGACTCGGTCACTGAATAGTTGCTCGGGCCGTGCATTGGATTGCTTCAGCTTTTGAAATTTAGCACTACTCGAACAAGCACATAGGTGCTCGGTCCGAGCCATCCACGTATCTGCTTCTTCTTCTCCTTTGCATCTGCTCGGTCCGAGCATCTATGCTGCTCAACCGAGCAGCCTGGGAAATTCTCTTCAGAGGCTGCTGAAGCTCCTCTCTCCTCCTGCTCTCTCCTCCACTCCTTCTGTGGATCCCAAAACATGGCGAACTCCTGTAGGGCTTCACCAATGAGCTCACGGACGTGTCGGATGTGTCCTTACCCAAGTCGGGTCCCAAATCGCTCCAAAATCCCTGAAAACTCATAAAACACTACGAAACTCGAATATAACGTCAGAAACACAATATTGTAGGAAAATATGGGATTTGTATGCGAAAATGGCATGGAATGCAATGTAATGATGATATGAAAATGGTAGAAAATATGGACACATCAAAATCCCCCAAGCTTACCTCTTACTCGTCCTCGAGGATGACGAATACTAGGTACGCCAGGAGGAAAACAAAAAGAAATAAGAAATAGAAATAGGAAGAGGAGGGAATGAAAGTGAATGGAGGGTGCTAAGGACGTTCAGTCAGATCTCAGGCATGCGTAGTATATCACGATACTCTGAATAGTAAACATACATGCTACTGGCAATTTCTAGTTTTACAGATCATACGTCTAGCATGCAGTACAGGCAAAAGATCGGGATCTACTGAAATAGCGCCATCAATTCATATCAATCTCATGCAATCCATAAAGTCTAGTATAGAAAAGTTGGCAATGCCCTTTTCAATCACAGATACACAAGGAGCATATAGAAATCACACAACATGCAATAGAGAATAGAAAAAGTCATGCCATTCAGTTATTCATTTCGATTCATGAAAAATCTCCAAAAACTAAAGCATTTCGTAAAGTTTAAGTATTATTAAATCTCCCTGTTATGCACTGTCTCCACTCTAATGCCATGCTCACTCATGTGATCAGTTGGTTTACCCCCTCCCCCCAGCTTAGCTTGAGGCGTCGCATCTAGGAATATGACATGAAATTTTTCTTCTTCCTCCCTGTATATATGATAGCTTCTAATGAAAGGATACAAAACACTTTTTTATTCTTTTTCTTTCTTTTTCTTTTCTTTTTCACATATGAATATATACATTTTTTTTGCCTTTTTTTCAATTAGAAGCTATGCTTTTTCTTTTTGTTCGGTTTGGGAAGTGAGATGCGGTAAAGATAGCTGTGGGGGTGTAACCAACTGATATGTAGAGAAATATATAGATATGTGGAGAAGGAAAATAATATATCTCGCACAATGGTTTGATAAAATAATACCCTAACTAAACTCACAAATAGAATGGATATTTTCATTCCTCTAGATGAATACTGAAAAAGCATGCAGTAATAGGCACAATGAAAGCAGGCATGCAAACAGAAGCGAATAAGATAAGAACAGATGCTCCAAGTGTTCTAGTTATGCGTGAACCTAGGTGCATTACCCAACATAGTGCATACTAGATACTAATTCTTGCATTTGATTTTCAATTTATTTCAAGTATTAAATCAGATAGATCAGCAAAAGAAATGCACGCATATAGATAGTAAAATTGGAATTACCCAAATAGCATGTCAACAGATAGCAAGCATCGTGAATAACTACTAAGGCTACGAGAGGTATCATCATGCGGACCATCCTTATCATAAAAATAGAAAAAGGCGGAGAAAATAGGAAAATGAAGAAAAAGAGATGCATGCATGGTAAAAAGCAGAAAATATGATGCAGAGTGAAAAAAAATGGAAGGACGTGGAAAAGTGGTGAAAAAGTAAAATAAAAACCGAAATAAGGAAGAAAATGTAAAAAAAAAAATGAAAAATGAAAAATAAAGCGGTAGCGCTCATCCCCCAAGCTAAACCTAGCAGTGTCCTCACTGCTAAGAAAACGCTAGTAAGAGGGAGATGATGCTAAATAGGGTGGGGTGGGTAGGGAATATAAAGTGAAAACTATACAAAAAGAAAGTAAAAAATATGACATAATGCAATGCTGAATGAGAATGATGCATGAATGGGTGTCCTTCACCAAGATATGTAAGTGTCGGGCCCCGAACAGACAGATGGGCACAATAAAATAAATGAGGGAGGCAAAAATGGGTAAAAATGACATCAAGCAGAGGCACCACGCTCTGGGGGTGGTGATGGGTTCCTCTACTGTGGAGCAGGTGATGTGGGTGGAGCAGTAGTGGTAGTGCGAGGCTCAGCTAAATATCGCACAAGGGCGAAGATGGGATCTACTGTGTGGTCCAACTCAGAAGTGGAAGAAACAGGCTCAGCAGAAGCCTGGGAAAGTGAAGAACTGAGTGGTGCAAGGGAAGTCACAGTGGCTGGCCTGGGTGATGGAGCATGCGCGAGGATCAATGGAGGGGGTCAATGTGTCCTGAGGAGGTCTATAATAGATGCCAGGTCCGCCTTGACTCTAACATGATGTGTCACCGTGGAGCGTACAAAGTCGTCGAAATCTCTGTGCAGGAGAGAATTCGACTCCTCTAATGCTGTCAAGCGACCGTCTGTAGTACAGGAGTCGAGGGGAGGGCGAGGAACGTGGCGCTGAGTCACAACTCTCGAGAAACTGTCCCGTGCAGCTGATGCACGGTGCCAAGGGTGGAAAGTAGGAGAGGGTGAGCTCGAATGGATCTCACCAGCGGCTGAAGAAAGAGCGGTCGTCGACATAGAAGTGTGGATAGACATCGAGATGCTCTCCATGAAGATGGCTGCAGATGATGAAGAAGTGGTGTTGGAGACGGGAATGTGGTGACCTAAAGAGAGAGGAAGTGATGCTATGAGGTCACTGAGAGGATGAAGAGTGTGAGCTGGGTTGTGCTTTGGAAAGTCAAGATCTATGAGATCAGGAGCAGACTGTATATTGGTGCCCTCCGGCATGGAAACGGTGGAGAGAGAAATCTGAGTCTAGGGGCAAGAGGTGGAGACCGTCACCAAAGACTCGACGGTGGTGGAAGCAGTGGATAAAAATGGTGGTAGAAGAAACGGCTCCAGAGGGTGATGGGAGTGCAGATGGTACTGGGAGGTCGGCTACAAGGGCTGCAATTTCATGCAACTCGAACTCAGCAGAGCATGGCATCGGGTCATCGGTGACTGCCTTGACGGGTGCTCCGGGGGGCTCGAGTACGTGTAGGGGAGGTAGTGGCTCGACCCTAGAAATCATCCAGTCAAGCTGAATGGGAGCAATATGGGTGAGGTGTGGGGCCGGAAGTACCATTTGTGAGTGTGGTGGTGGTGGCGAGACGGGCACGACGTGGGGGTCGGGAAGAGGAAGAGCCAGGAGCGGGCCTCTTCCCATGGATCGGTGGGGTGGTGGTATCTCACGTGCGAACCATCATATCGATGGTAATGTGAAGCTACGGTATAAAACTAAGTAATGGAAAGAGTGTACCGAATATGCGAGCGATGCGAGCGCAAAGAGATCCCCCAAGCTGGTCCCTATAGTATACTCTGACGTCGGCAAGGAGTACCTGAAAATAGAAACAATCAAAACGTCAGAATCAGAGATTTAAATTGGGGGATACGCTGATATTGGGTTGCTCGACCAAGCAGTGCTACTGCTCGGTCCGAGCCGTACTACTCGGTAGGGAAGTGATGACCGAGCACTAGTGTGCTCGGTCCGCGGGCCGAGCAGGGGAGCCGTGCCCTAGGGCAGCAGTGATCGGCAGTTGGGGGGAATTGGGCGATGAGATGGGAGAGGGGATAGGCGGTGGCGGATGAGGCATGTGGGGGTCTGATTTGGGCGGCGTCGGCGTCGGTGTCACCGTCGTCGCCGTCTTCGTCGGCATTGGCACCGTCAGCAGCGCCGTCGATTAGAAAGGGGGGAAAGGAAACATGTCGAAGATGAAGGGGCGAAGAGATATAGAGAGAGAACAAGAAGGGTGTGATTGATCGGAGGTGGGGTGGTGCGACCGGCGGCGCAGGCGGCGGAGTGGGCGGAGGGCAGCGACAAACGAGGGGATCGAGTAGGGGATTGAAGGGGAAGCTCGGGTGACTTTTTAGGGTACAAAGTTTTTTATGTTAGGTAACTTTAGAGTTAGGGTAAAAACGAGTAGGGGACGGCTCTGTCGAGTCGTTAAAACCCAACTCGTTCGGCAGTGGGACCAATGAACGTAAGATAAATCGACTCGGTCCGAGTAGCGAGACTGCTCGGTCGAGTCGTTCATGCCGAGAAATGCGTCAAGATTGAGTTATAGATACTCCCTCTTATGCTTGACCGAGCAGTATGCTGCTCGATCGGGTCGAATCCTGCTCGGGCCGAGCCAGTACGGCTCGGGTTGTGTAGGCAGAGTGATGATTTCTCCATTTCTCCAAAGCTTGTGCAATCCGATCGAGCAGTAGACTTGCTCGGTCGAGCAGATTCTGCTCGAACCGAGCAGGATGCTGCTTGGGCCGTGTAGATGAAGCGATAATTTGCTCTTTTTCTCGTCTCTGCACTGCTCGATCGATCAGTATAGCTGCTCGATCGAGTCACCTGTGTCTTCCTTTTGCTCATTTTCCTTCGTTTTCTCCTCAGATATGATGCTCTCCTCCAGCTTCCTTCCGTTTACAATGTCGATCTGCATACCCCCCTCATGTCCAACCTGTACAAAGGAAGAATTCATCAAATTTTTGTGGTTTTATAATTTTATCTCTGAATTATGAAAGAAAAATAAGAAATTGAAAAAGAAAATCCAAAATCTAAGAAATTGGGTTGCCTCCCAATAAGCGCTCGTTTTTAGTCATGAGCTCGACTCCCTTTGATTTATCGATGGTCGTTTGGTGCGCGTGGAATCCGCGCGTCGTTCTTTTCGATGATGCAATCCGACGACACTTGGTATCCTCCTGCTTCAAGTCTCTCCCGTGAGTTGCATGTGCCCTCAGGTTCTTCATGACTCGTGGAATGATTGAGAAGTTCCTCATCCAACACTTGGATGTATGCGACGAGCAATTTATGGTAGGTTGGGTCACCGTCATCGTCAATACCAGTTTTCATTGGGTCCTTCATGACCCCCTCAGAAGTGAATTCTTCAACGGCTTCATTTTCCAGAAGCTCCAAATAGCTGGCCCTTTCCTCATGAGCATGCTCTTTCCTCGGTTTCTACAGCCGGAATTCAGCTTCAATGTTCCCCACATTCAGAGAGTGAGAGAGTCCCATCTCAGACATCGACCAAAACACCGGCCGTCGCCATGAAGGGGCGGCCGAGTATAAGTTGGTAGCCACCTCCCTCGGGCATATCCATGATAACGAAGTCTACAGGACCACATAACCCAGGGGTATCTAGAGAATGACATCCCTGGCTATAGCCACCGGGTAGGTAATCGAGTGGTCTGCAAGCTAGATGGACATGTTCGTCTGCTCTAGTTCGCTTCCAGTCTGCAATCTCTTGAAAATAGAAAGGGGCATCAAACTGATGCTGGCTCCCAGATTAATCAGAGCTCTGCTGATATGCATCCCTCCAATGGAGCATGGCACGGTGAAGCTCCCCGGATCCGATAGCTTCCGGGAGAGATGATTTTTGATAACGGAGGTGGAGTCCTCCATGAGCTTAATTTCTTCAGGATTTCTCTTCCCCGTGATCAGATCCTCCATGAGCGTTCATGACCGTGATGTTCAACTGCATTCGCTTAAGTAACTCCGTGATCTTGGAGTATTTCTTCTCCATCTTGGCCAGGGATAGCCTCTGTGGGTATGGAGGGGGAGGTCGGGTAGCTTTACTCTTTGTAACATCAACAGAAGGTGGCGTAACAGTAGGTGTAATAGATGGTGTATCCACCTTCTCCTCAATAATTATAGGCTCTTCAGCAGCCTCTTCTCTATCGCCGTCATTAACGGCTTCTTCAACAATAACTTTCTCCTTATTCAACACCGGGATCATGACGGGGTCCGTTACCCGTCCACCTCGTGTGGTAACAGAAACTTCAGCATTAGCTTGGGCCCTTGGGGTTGTCTCCGGTTGTAAGGGCAACCTCCCCTGGTTCTTCAAAAGTTGGGACATCTGACCCCTCAGTTCATTAAGTGAAGAATTTATGCTCTTGAACTGGGTCGAGGTGTCCTGATTGAAACGGGCTTGACCACTCATAAAGGTCTCCAATGTGACCTCCATATTGTACCTAGGCGGGTTTGGTGCATAGCCCTGCTGAGGCGGCCGGTTGAATTGATAACCCTCCATGCTGCTGATTCTACTGCTGAGGAGGGGGTGGCGGTCTCTGAAATTGCGGAGGTTACAACTTTCCACTTGGGTTCCTGTAAGAAAACCCCGGATGATTCTTAGCAGCTGGATGCTGCCATTGATTCTGTCCCTCTCCTTGGACGTATGGCATAGATTCTGATAGTTCGGTACCATCATACTATGCCTCACTAGCGATATACCCATGCTCTGCATACTCCTCTGCAGGATGATAACCCGATGTGCTGGGTGATGTCGGGATGGAATCCAGGCGCTGTTCAATCCTGGCCACTTGTTTGCATAAGGTCTCGATGTGAGAGTCCAAGTGGCTAGCAGCTTTGACCTCAGGAGTCCGGGTCACAATAATTCGTTCTTCGCTCCATTGTTGATTGTTGGCCGCCATATGCTCCAACAAGTCTTATAGCCTCTTCAGAAGACTTATCAAGTAAGGCGCCTTGCACCGCAGCATCAATGATCATTTTGGTGCTGCACTGGAGCATGTTATAAAAGCTCTGCACCAAATCCCAGGGCTGGATCCCGTTGTGAGGACACTGATGTTGGAGATCCTTGAACCTCTCCCATGCCTCATAGAGTGATTCCTGTGGGAGATGCTTGAAGTTTGAACTGGCTCCCCTGATTTGCACCATCTTCGAGGGTGGATAGAACTTATCCACGAAGGCAAGTGCCAGCTTCTCCCAGGTGGTGAAATGGTTGGGAGTATGGGCCCGGAGCCAGTACGAGGCTTTATCCCTCAAAGTGAATGGGAAAAGCCATAGCTTCATAGCATCATCGCTCACACTTCGCCAGGAATGTGTCAATGTGGTGGTTGGGGTTTTCATGCAGATGCCCGTGAAAGGGATCCTGCTGCATCAAATTGATTAGCCCCATTTTTAGCTCGAAGCTGGCTGCCGCTGGTTGCGGTCTAAGAATGGAGGAGTTATTTCCAAACGTCGGCTTCATATGGTCCCTGATGGACCTGGTGCGAGGAGGAGGAGGATTGTTGTTGTCTACCATCTGGGCATAGGGAGAAGGATTTCTACTGGAGGCCCTCAAAGCCCATGCTGTTTTCTTGATCTCGGGATCGAATATTAGCTCTCTAGTAGATGCCCCGAAATGAGTGTTCATGCACCAACAAAACTCAAACAAATACCATCAGCAGCACTGAAATAAATAAAAGAATAAAAATGGTGGAAAGATGAGAAATGATTAGAGTGCTAGCAAACTTCTAAAAAATAAAAGTAAACTGAGATAAACACAATTGTCGTCCCTGGCAATGGCACCAAAAACTTGATGCACCCGAAACCTACACCTAGATTCCACTCGGCGGTGTCACGATCGCCAGGCGTGATATGGCCCCTAGGTTCAATTCCAGGCTCAATCCGCAAGCGGACGGTGTCAAGTTGTAGTATAAATGATATCAAATCCCACAGGGACGGTGATAGTGTGTATGGGTTTTAAGTTAACTTCTATATCTCGAAGTGACATAGCTATCGGGTTGAAAGAGTTAATTGGGGTGTTGTTGTTGTTTTACTAATAAAAAGGACTAGGACGTTAGGGATCACCGCTAAGATCGTCGGGGATCGACGTTAGAATAGAATCCTCACGTTGCATTAGGGTTAGGGGATAAATCTCATAATTTGTACCACTCTCGTGTGTTAGAATTGTGAAGTATTTCGGTAGCTCTCGTTGACGTAATGGCGGTAACCGTCAACGTAGAGGTATAGTTCGTCGATGGATCCCCTTAAGGCACGAGCCGGGCATGGTCACAAGCCTTGATTGGATCCACCGATTTCCCTATTCGAATCCCAGAGATACCCCTTAAGCTCATCAATTCCACAGACCGTGGGCATGACTCAGTACAGGTTATCTAGGGATTCGGTAAGATCGACCGGAATACTACCCTAAATCCCTAATTCAATATGGAGATCCAGATATACGTCTTCCCCTTAGGATTTTAGGGCTAACCCATCAACCCTAGAGAGATCTACTCACTCATGGTAATATTCACGAATAAAAATGCAACTTTTAGAGACGAAGACATCATAATAAATTGATGGAATAGAAATAGAAGATTTACCGCGAGAGATAGATAAAAATTGCGATTTATAGATACAAAGAAAAATTCGAGATTCAAAAAGCGCCAGAAGAAAGAAACCAAATTCCAATCCAAAAACGATCCAACAATATTCAAAAGTTTAATCTAAAAACCTAACAAAAATCTCTCTAATTTTCGCTTCCAAAAGTATTCTCCAAACTCTAAAATGAATCGCCCCTTGAATCGACGTCCAGCTCCCAGCCTTCACTGCTTAGATCACGCAGAAGCCGCTCCAAAAATGTTTCCAAAAATAGCCTCAGCATTCTCGACCGAGTAGGTGACTCGGTCGAGCAATGCGTTGCTAGGTCGGTCGCTCGGACCGAGCAGCTGTGTTGCTCGACCGAGCTTGACAGGGAATCGAAAATCTCCAAAATCCTCACTCTGCCTGCACGGGCCAAGTCAGCTCAGCTCGGTCCGAGCAGAGGCTGACTCGGTCGCTGAATAGTTGCTCGGGCCGTGCACTGGATTGCTTCAGGTTTTGAAATTTGGCGCTACTCGACCGAGCACATAGGTGCTGGTCCGAGCCATCCACGTATCTGCTCCTTCTTATCCTTTGCATCTGCTCGATCCAAGCATCTATACTACTCGACCGAGCAGCCTGGGAAATTCTCTCCAGAGGCTGTTGAAGCTCCTCTCTCCTTCTGCTCCCTCCGCCACTCCTCCGGGGATCCCAAAACTTGGCGAACTCCTGTAGGGCTTCACCAATGAGCTCAAGGGCGTGTCGGATGTGTCCATACCCAAGTCGGGTCCCAAATCGTTGCAAAATCCATGAAAACTCAAAAACACTACGAAAATCGAATATAACGTCAGAAACGCGATATCATAGGAAAATATGGGATTTGGATGAGAAAATGGCATGGAATGCAATGTAATGATGATATGAAAATGGTAGAAAATATGGACACATCAGTGGCCCCCAGAGTAACGTAATATGATGTGGTCTGGCTCTCTAACTGCTGCCCTAAATGGTCTACTTGTCTGCTTAGAGCACTGCTTGATAAGTTGCCGACATTTCATAATCTTGTTAAATGGAATATTCCAGTTACTAATATTGCATGTGTTCTATGTCAGCATCCTATAGAATCGATTAAACACCTCTTTTTTGAATTCCTTTTACATCTTACCTATGGGAGCTACGTCGACTGAAGCTTTGGCTACACATAGGCCTATTGGGACACTCCTAGAAGAAGTTACACTTATACATGATCTCTTCAGGAGCAAGACAAAAATATCGGGTATTGCACGTCTGGCTATCTATTCCGTGGTATGGCACTCATGGCATGAAAGAAATAGAAGGGAATTCTAGTAAGCACAAGATTCTCATTTTCAGGAATATTTACGACGACATCCAAATTCTCAGTGCTTCCATCAGCTGGAAAGAGGGCAAACAAAATTTTCGTATTGCCATAGTGAATTGGACCTAACTTGTATCTTCTTGGAATGTCTCAGTTGCTTAGATTTCTTTTCTAGGATTGACTAGTTGGGGATGACGATGCCTGAGTCCTATCTCCCCTCTATGTCAAGATTAGTTTAGAAGTCTATGATTTTATTAAGTTGTATTTGTATATTATTTGTTAGTTTAATGAAGCTTAATTACCTTTCAAAAAATATATGTCTATATATTAAAACACTACTGTTTTTGAATCCTGGGGCTGATTAGGACAAGATAAAAAGTGGCTGGGATTTGATCTTAATAAATCAGCGGTTAGGATGTGGTTTTGGAGGGAAACATTTGAATTTTTGGGAGAAAATGTGTTGGGAAAACTAAAGTTTTGAAAACCGAAAACTCTCTCCCCCCTCTTCCCATAAAATCTGCATGGGAATCAGCACAAGCCATTCCGTTTACAAGAGGATTTAAATAACAAGCCAAATCTCAAAATGTGGAGAAACACATAAATTTACAGTGTTTCAGTAAGGGTTTTGACATTGGAATCATATTTTCTACGAATTGTGCAATTGATCAATTGAATGATGTCTTTAGATTTCAAAACAATGCTTCAGATGACACAACAAACATAATTATTCCTATTATTCCCTAACTAGCGTATAAATGTCCAATTTGATTCAAATCTGAGATGGCATTGAAAGTTCTCATAAGATAACCAAAGATTACTGCAACAAAAATTTTGTGGTAAAGCATCAACGTGATGCCCACAAACAATATAAATACGATCAAGATTTTCTAACAACGTGATGCCCACAAACAACATAAATATGATCAACATTTTTTGATACCAAGATCATGTCATCATAACTTCAGCGCGGGCACCGAAGGCGCCCGTTAAAAATTTTAAAGCTAATTTATTGTTCCTGCCAAAGGTGTTCGCCGAAATTGTTGTTTTACGCTGAATTTTTTGTACCGCGTCAATGGCCCAAATTTGCTCCCACCGAAATTGTTGTTCCATGCCGAAGGCACACGTGCTAAATTTTTTAAAGATAATTTGTTGTTCACGCCAAAGGCATCTGCGCCGAAATTGTTGTTCTATGTCGAAATTGTTGTTCTGCGCCAAAGGCGCCCATGCCAATTTTTTTGTTTCGCACCGAAGGCCCATGTGACGAATTTATTGTTCTGTACTGAAGACGCCTATACCGAAGGCACCAATGCCGCTAAATATTTTTACGCTAATTTGTTCTTTTAAATTTTGGTGTGGAAATAATTTTTTGGTGAACAAAGATTTCGCGAGAAAAAAATCTTAAATGAACCGTGCCCCCTGGCATGGGTTATGACTAGTGTGTGTGTGTGTGTGTGTGTGTGTTATGCATCAGATTCCCTAGTTATACTCTGCAAATACCTTACGATTTGGCAAAGGAAATTTTGGATATGCTGCTATTGGATGTTGTGACGACATACCTTTATGGATATCTTGATAAAGATAAATTCCATATTTCCTTAAATGCCTGAATAGACTTCGGGACGTTTATTCTATTGAAGATATAATAAAATAAAATATTGTACAACCAAGTGAATCTATTGACAAAGCAAAGGTTCCTACTAAAGGTTGTCTTTGCATCTTTATAAAGAGCAAAGAACATGATTTGAGATCATAGCTGTAAACAACTTATATGTCATCAGATCTCCGGAAGAGAAAACCAAAATATCTGTTCAAGCCTGACTATCAAACATGATATGAAAGATCTAGGCAAAATAAAATAAGTAATGGCTCACAGATTTATCTACATAATAAAATCATATTTCAGTAAACTTCATACATAAAGTATTTTGAAGAAATTACAATAAGGACCAATGTCATCCATTAAGTACACATATGGTAGTGCAGTCTTTAGATGTACATAAAAACACTTTTCGTCAGCTGGAAGAGGGAGATGATATACTTGGTCCTGAAGTCCCTCATCAAGTGCAATCAGAGCACTTCTGGATAACTGCACGCATCTCGATATAGCAATTGCAGTAAATTCATTAGCCAGATACAATGATGCACCTAAAAGTGTCACTAGACCGTAGTTAAGCATCTTCTATGCTTCCTCCAAGTGTCAAAAGATTTTGGCTTACATTATAAAGAATTATCATCCATGCTTATGCAGATGTAGGTTACAAGTCCGACTCACATAATGAGAAATCACATACTGGGTACCTACAGTGGTACTGCCATCTACTGTAGATCTGCAAAGCAAACTATGAAGGAAACATCATCCTATCATTCCAAGATCTTCACCATTTCAGAAACAAATAATAGTGTATTTGAGTGTGCCTGATAGTATTTCACATCCCAGTGATGACTGGGTCAGAGTCTGGTCTTTTGAAGCTGACCACATAGTCTGAAGAACATGCCCCATGCTTACCCCGCTTTTGAGGAGATCACATCAGAGGCGACGAAACGAAGCACACCTCTCCAGAGTTTTTGGATTCAGTCGTTGCTTAATGATGGTGATATTTATAATTTGTGTATACTTTTGCAATATTGTAAATAAGAGTGATGAAAAACACCCGAGAGATCTGAAAGCATAAGGGCTTGTACAGATCAAGAGGAGTTAGAGGGAATTTGTACTCTTTTCCCTTAGCTATGGTTTTCCCACATGGTTTTCCATAGCTAATGGTTTTAACGATGCAAATCACATTAACTCAGGATCCTGAAGTATCTACTCCTAGTGATACTCATATGATGCTCAGAATCTCGAAGTGTTCATGGGCAGAGTTCACACTTATGAATGGAAAATGGGAAGTGTTGTAAATAGATAAAATGGTATGAATAGATTGTATCGCATTCATGTATGTACTGTACCATCCCCTATAAATAAAGGTCTGGGGTCTTCCCCAGATTGCTACGCTTCACAACAAGAACTGTTTACGGGTGTTTTTTCCACCCGCAAAATCGTTAGTATGGAGGGTGCGGGGTCAACACGGTCAAAGGAGACACGCGGGACCCCCGTGTTGTCGTGGTAGCCACGTGAGACGGAGATGACCCAGGTGGTCGGTCGATGGCGCGTTCGCTTGATCGGGAAGGCACCGTTCCGATCTCCGGTGGGCCGAGGGGTAGCCTCGGCGGGATGACAACTTCCGTGATCGGTAGAAGACGGGGTCGCTCGGTGAGGGGGCGCGCGGATCTTCGCGTCGGCTAGCCTAGGGGTGGCCTCGGCACAGCGACTATCTTCTGGTGGTGGAGACGAACGGGCTCGGGGACGAGGGCGCTCGGCTCCGGCTGGTGATGACGCTGAGGGGTAGCCTCGGCGCCGCGGGATCTCCTGGACCTGAATGGACGAAAGAGCTCGTCAGGGGGGTCGGACCTTGGTTCCGACCGAATCCCCTCCGATGCCAAAGTCAGATCTAGTCTGAGGGATGCTCGGTGGGATCGGGCTCGGTTCACGGAGAGACCGAGCCCCCATCCTCGAGCCGAGCTATGGAGGAGAAATATGTAAGGCGGAAGAAGGTGTAAGATGGAGTTTGTGATACCTCCGTTGTAGATCGCGAAGATCTGGCCCCTTTGGATGATGCCCCCCTCCCCTCATATAGGTGACTCGTCCTAATAATGCGCCATGATGTGACATCATGGCGATCATTCATGGGGACGTGCAAATGTGGGAAGTTTTGACCCCCACTAATTGCGCCCATCTTGATGAGGAGATGAATGTCCTAAAGGTGGCCATGATGGCTGGAGTGATGGACTCGGGCGGTTGCCATATTTGGCGGGCCTTGATGGCTGGAGAGTGATGGCCATTTAAGTCGGGCCATTAAGCCGAGCCATTAAGCCGAGCCATGATGGCTATAGAGTGAAGGCCATTTAAGTCGGGCCATTAAGCCGAGCCATTAAGCCGAGCCATGATGGCTAGAGAGTGATGGCCTTGGACGGTTGCCATATTTGGCGGATGCTTCCTTGATTTGGGCCCCGATTTCCTCCACTGCGAAAGTGGGCCTTCGTCATGGGTGGAGAAGCGCGGCCCGCCCGTGAGATCCTTGGGCCGAGGCCCCAAGGTCGTAGTAATCCGGTTGACCAGTCATAGTTGACTTTGCTCTTCGGGGCCCGGTCAGAATAGTCCTGTCAACAGCCCCCATCTTCTGAGCTCTACCATTGTTGAGGTGGAGGTCGGGAGATGTAGCATAAGGGGGGAGAAGTTGCTTTCCCTGTAAAATTCGGTCCGTCTTGCGGAGTCCACTAGTGACGATAGATTGTCGGTCCGAGATTCGTTCGGTTGCGAGGGGAGTCGCCCCTCGACTTACGGCCGATGAAGGAGTCTGGTCGGTCAGCTGGGGAGGCTGCCCACAGTCTTACGGCCGATCTCGTTCGTTCGGTGGCGGGGAGGTTGCTCCTCGACTTACGGCCGACGAAGAAGTGAGTCGGCCAACCGGGGGGTTGCCCCGGCCTTTTGACCGATCTGATCGTTCGGTTGCGAGGGGAGTCGCCCCTCGACTTACGGACGACGAAGAAGTGAGTCGGCCAACCGGGGGGTTGCCCCAGCCTTTTGACCGATCTGATCGTTCGGTTGCGAGGGGGGTCGCCCCTCGACTTACGGCCGACGAAGGAGATTCGTTCGGTGGCGAGGGGAGTTGCCCCTCGACTTACGGCCGACGAAGGAGATTCGTTCGAGTGGCGAGGGGAGTTGCCCCTCGACTTACGGCCGACGAAGGAGATTCGTTCGGTGGCGAGGGGAGTTGCCCCTCGACTTACGGCCGACGAAGGAGATTCGTTCGGTGGCAAGGGGAGTTGCCCCTCGACTTACGGCCGATGAAGGAGATTCGTTCGGTGGCGAGGGGAGTTGCCCCTCGACTTACGGCTGACGAAAGAGTGAGTCGGCTAACCGGGGGAGTTGCCCCGGCCCTTCGACCGATCCGTTCGTTCGGTGGCGAGGGGAGTTGCCCCTCGACTTACGGCCGACGAAGAAGTGAGGACCTTGTGAATACTTTCGAAGATTCCATGGTGGCGCTCTGCCACTACTTCGTCCTGCTCGGGTGGATGCAGGAGCGGTTCGGCAAGCGGGGACCCAGCAGCACGGTCGGTGGTGCTTTGGCCAGATCGGCTTGGCCACGGTCGGGGGAGCGGTCTGGATGCTCAATCTCGGACGGTGGTGCTTTGGCCAGATCGGCTCAGCCACGGTCGGATGAGCATTCTGGATGCTCGAACTCGGACGGTGGTGCTTCGGCCAGATCGGCTCAGCCACGGTCAGAGGAGCGGTCTGGATGCTCGAACTCGAACGGTGGTGTTTTGGCCAGATCGGCTCAACCACGGTCGGAGGAGCGTTCTGGATGCTTGAACTCGGACGGTGGTGCTTCGGCCAGATCGGCTCAGCCACGGTCGGAGGAGCGTTCTGGATGCTTAAACTCGGACGGTGGTGCTTCGGCCAGATCGGCTCAGCCACGGTCGGAGAAGCGTTCTGGATGCGCGAACTCGGACGGTGGTGCTTCGGCCAGATTGGCTCAGCCACGGTCGGAGAAGCGTTCTGGATGCCCGAACTCGGACGGTGGTGCTTCGGCCAGATCGGCTCAGCCACGGTCGGAGGAGCGGTCTGGATGCTCGAACTCAGACGGTGGTGCTTCGGCCAGATCGGCTCAGCCACGGTCGAAGGAGCTGCTTGGTTGCTCTAACTCAGACGGTGGTGCTTTGGCCAGATCGGCTCAGCCACGGTCGGAGGTGCTGCTTGGTTACTCGACTGGTTCAACAGCTCCGTCGCTGTGGGGATAACTTTGTAGGCTCGACAAGGTGGCTTGGCGTTGAGATTCCGATATTTGGCAAGGCGGTCGGACTCGTCTGATCGGCCTCCTCCTGGGTCGGTTGAACTGGTGTGGTCGGCCTCCTCTTGGACGGGTCGGCCTCGTCTAGATATAGCTCCAGTTCCATTTCCAACTTCAGCTCCAGCTCTAACTCCAGCTTTTGTCTGGATCGTATCTCCCGCTCCAGCTCCAGCTCTGGAGCTCCAGCTCCAGCTTTTGTCTGGATCGTATCTCCCGCTCCAGCTCCAGCTCCAGCTTTTTTCTGGATCCTAACTCCGGCTCCAGCTCTAGCTAGTTTGGCCTGGTTGGCCTCTTTGTATGTCATCCTAGCCCCCTCCATGTCTTGGGTTTGCCTAAGAAGATGGCGAACCCTAGGTGCTGGTGATCATGCCGTTAGCCGTAAGATTGTCGAGGATGTGCTCTGGTGGGCAAAGGTGGAGATGGTTCCCAGCTCGGCAAAGGCGAGCCGAGCTCTGAGTCAGCAAAGGCAAGCTGAGCTTTGAGATTGGCCCTGCAGAGGCGAGGCGAGCTCCTAGATCCGTTCAGCCAAGGCGCGGCGAGCTCCTAGCTTGGTAGAGGCGGGGCGAGCCGATCAGAGAGGCATCCCAGAACCACGACAGCGATGTGTGGGAGATGCGTCGAATCATGGCGACATGATCTGCCTAATTGCCGTCTCCATGGAATTTGACATGGTCGGCTGGGAGTTTTGGCGAGCTCGACAGGTGACCTGCTGAGCTTGACAATCTCAGTATGGAGCCTGGGGAGCCGGGGCAGGGCAACCCGATGGAGAGGTACTTTGCCATGAAGGCTCGGGCGCTTTGCAACGATGCTCGGCAAGGAGGTCGGACTCAACTGGTCGGACTGGTCGGCCTCCTGATAGGGTAACGTCAAGTTCCAGAAGAATCGAAGCCGCCACGTTTTTGACGGCGGTGGTGGTCTTCGCCCTTCAACCAAGGCCGGTGATCGGCAATGTGGGTTCGGAAGACTTCACGTTGCCGTCAAATAATTATATGAGCATAACTTCATATTGCAAGGCCTAAATGCAATTAGAATAGAGAGAGGATCCCTCCCACAGGTGACATGCGATTCACAGAGGAGCCCAAAAGCACCAGGGCCATCAAACAGAGGGACGTACCCCCATATCCAATCACCCGCGTGCGAAGTCTCACAGCTCGCAGTAGGGGCGGTTAATTAGGGACGTGTCCTACAGTCAATCGGCTAGGGCGACGCCCCATCTGCGAGGGCTGTCAATCAGCAAAAAGGGCGAGTTCATCGGGCGGAGGACTTCTGGCCGAGCAACCAGAGATAGATCCACACGCCCGATCCCATCGATCATTCCTCCTCCTGTGATCTGAAGACTGGAATGCCTCCGGCTGCTACAAATCGGGGACGTTCGCCACGGTGCCGGCACCGGAGAGGACGGAGACGCCCCAGCCACGACGGCGGGAGTGGTCTGAGAGGGAGTCAATGACATCGGAGAGGAGGGCCTCGGGGTTGTTGCGGGTGACGATGATCGGTGGATTCGGCTTGTTCTTCGACCCCCGCCGGCCTGTCGCGTGGGCGGCGCGATGGGGCATCGCCGTCGCCATCTCCCTCGGGGAGGCCGCGGCGGTCAAGGCGTTGGACTCCTAGACCGGGGTCTGCTTCCCCTTGGTCGATCGGCAGCGACGGGGGGCCTGAAGTCATCTGTCGACGCACCTCGGATGTCGGGTATTTCATCGGCGGCAGACTTTGTAGCTGGGAGGTTGATTGTGTACACCAGATCGTCATCGCATATGAGATCGTGCAAGAAGACCTCCACTAGGTGTACCGGATGAGGATCCGTTCAGAACCAGGCTTGATCGATCTCGCGTCGCCCCCCTTTCCCACGGCCGTTCGTCTCCGACCGAACCCCCAAGTCCCAATAAATGATTCGGACCGGGGGATGAGCCGTGGACGCACCGGAGATGACGTCGAAGGGATGCTGGAATTAGGGGGAACAACGTTGATGGCATTCGAGTTCTTGCTTGGCCCCAGATGGATTTTTGAGCTCGGATCGCTCGTGGCGTATTGAGGCGGGCTCACCATTGACAACTTCGTGCTGCTGGAATTAGGACCGGTATAGGAGACAGCAGTGCGGTTCGAGACGAGCCCATTCGTGGACCAATGATTTCACACGAGTGGAATCCAAAGACCCAATAGCTCCAAAAGGGCAGAAGGGCTGAAAGAATTTGAGGAGCTTTGCTCCTGAAATTTTAATTGGATGAACAAATCTCTGTCGGTGTGGTAGTTGACGCGGATGTTGATTCGTTCCCACAGACGGCGCCAGATGTTTACGGGTGTTTTTTCCACCCGCAAAATCGTTAGTATGGAGGGTGCGGGGTCAACACGGTCAAAGGAGACACGCGGGACCCCCGTGTTGTCGTGGTAGCCACGTGAGACGGAGATGACCCAGGTGGTCGGTCGATGGCGCGTTCGCTTGATCGGGAAGGTGCCGTTCCGATCTCCGGTGGGCCGAGGGGTAGCCTCGGCGGGATGAAAACTTCCGTGATCAGTAGAAGACGGGGTCGCTCGGTGAGGGGGCACGCGGATCTTCGCGTCGGCTAGCCTAGGGGTGGCCTCAGCACATCGACTATCTTCTGGTGGTGGAGACGAACGGGCTCGGGGACGAGGGCGCTCGGCTCCGGCTGGTGATGACGCTAAGGGGTAGCCTCGGCGCCGCGGGATCTCTTGGACCTGAATGGATGAAATAGCTCGTCAGGGGGGTCGGACCTTGGTTCCGACCGAATCCCCTCCGATGCCAAAGTCTGATCTAGTCTGAGGGATGCTCGGTGGGATCGGGCTCTGTTCACGGAGAGACCGAGCCCCCATCCTCGAGCCGAGCTATGGAGGAGAAATATGTAAGGCGGAAGAAGGTGTAAGATGGAGTTTGTGATACCTCCGTTGTAGATCGCAAAGATCTGGCCCCTTTGGATGATGCCCCCCTCCCCTCATATAGGTGACTCGTCCTAATAATGCGCCATGATGTGACATCATGGCGATCATTCATGGGGACGTGCAAATGTGGGAAGTTTTGACCCCCACTAATTGCGCCCATCTTGATGAGGAGATGAATGTCCTAAAGGTGGCCATGATGGCTGGAGTGATGGACTCGGGCGGTTGCCATATTTGGCGGGCCTTGATGGCTGGAGAGTGATGGCCATTTAAGTCGGGCCATTAAGCCGAGCCATTAAGCCGAGCCATGATGGCTATAGAGTGAAGGCCATTTAAGTCGGGCCATTAAGCCGAGCCATTAAGCCGAGCCATGATGGCTAGAGAGTGATGGCCTTGGACGGTTGCCATATTTGGCGGATGCTTCCTTGATTTGGGCCCCGATTTCCTCCACTGCGAAAGTGGGCCTTCGTCATGGGTGGAGAAGCGCGACCCGCCCGTGAGATCCTTGGGCCGAGGCCCCAAGGTCGTAGTAATCCGGTTGACCAGTCATAGTTGACTTTGCTCTTCGGGGCCCGGTCAGAATAGTCTTGTCAACAAGAACTAATAATCAGATGCTTTCTTTGGGAGTTACAATATTATTTACTATAGTTAGTATAAAAGGGTTTGGGTGATAAACTGTGCAAAAACAAAGGAAAGGAGGAAACTGAAGTTGGTTTGAAGTTTTCTCATTAGCTGATGAGATAATCTATTATACAAATGTGAAAGAATTGATTGGACATGTTAAATTAGAAGTTAACTTTAGTTTAGTTGGACTATAGGATCCGGTGGGATGTATCGAGGTCAAAATTGCATTTCTGATAGTAAATGACCAATCTATATGATATTGATATGCTTGATTATTACAGATTATATTTTTATGTGACAAGAATTTAGAAATGTTGATGATAACTCCAAATTCGGGGAGATGGTGAGTGCTTGATAATAAAGAAGTAATAAGATGCTGTAATGAAGAGACTTAATATGTTTTGTAAATGAAGGAATATGAATTAGGGACAAAATTATTGAAAAGGAAATTTGATTCTTATATAAGGATGATCCCAGGTGTTATACAAATTGTATGCCATCAATCTATGTATTGAATGCACTCAGGGCATATGTTTCCTTAAGGTGCATTAAGCAAATTGTTATTGTATATTAGTCCACATTGCCAACAATTTCTTGCAATTATGACTTTTCCAATGTTTGTGCTAAAAAGATATCTTTATTACAAATGAGGGGGTTGATGGGATGCTTGTCCCATATGGTACCTTTTTCCCATTAGGTAAAGGGGTAGGGGCCACCTCACATGGTGGGTCACATTTGGGTGAAGGTGGGGGTGGATGGGCGTGTGTTTTGGGTGATGTTGTGGAGCACCCAAGGAAAAGCCCCCCTCATTCCCCTTATTTGCAAGCTTGACATTGCTTTTTTATCAAACCTAAATACCCCTCCCTCTTTCTCGTATTTACGGGTTTACCATCGGTCTTTTTTCACTTTAGCCGCCCTATTTTTTTTCACTTTAACACCTGTTTTTTTCATTTTACACCCAAACATGTCTCTTTTTAAGTTGCGTGCGGGTCCCGCATTCTGTGTGTGGGTTTCTTCTTGGGTCCTTGTGCACTATGTGCACGGGTTATTTACATTACTTGCTATATTACAACTCGGTTTTAGCATGGTAAAACTAGGGTCTTATAGTTAAAGTTTAATTGATCATTGTTCCTGCTTTTGGTAGTTTTCATATTGTACTTTATTGATGCACCCCTTACAAGGCTGTGTATTCTCCAATTTGAGCTGGTAAGGAAACTAAGATTAAACTTTTTAGGCAGCTATTTAGTTTTTTCATTTACGCAATCTTTTACCGATTTTGTTTAGGTTAGTTATTACGGGTCAAAAAAATTTGATCGTGTCCTTATTTGTTATCCACATTAACATTTCATTTTTCTTTTGTAATATTGAGATCCTTACAAACCTTGAACTTGGAATTTGTTTATGGAGGTTGTTGAGGCTGTCTAGCTTTAACTATTGGATATGCCTTCAGTTGTCACACTCATGAATGATAATAAGAAATTAGCTAAAATAAGTCACATTGCTTGAGACAAGCTCGGTTGGTATAAAAATTTAGGTTAAAATCGCTAATGGTTTGTTTGGTTAGTAGGAAAAGGGAAGAAAATGAAAGAAATTAAGAAGGAAAATGATTTTCCATTGTTTGGCTTAAAAGAAAAGTGAAAAGAAAAAGAAAATGAAGGAAAAGAGTGGAAAATAAATAGTAAAACTTTTCTTTCAAGTTTTCCTCCACTTGACCCAAGGAAAATGAGGGAAAAGAAAGCAAAACTAACTATTCTCATATTCATGTATTTGTGTTTTTAACAAATATAATTATTAGCTATTTTTATGAATTCATGAATAATTCATGAATTTTTCAAAAAATTATGGATTGATTTTTCAAAAAATCACGAATCATTATCAAAATTTTACACATGAATTATTCACAATTTGCGAATTATTCAAAATTTGCGAATTTTTCCCGAATTTTTCAAAATAGTTTGTGCATAATTCGGAATTTTTTTTGAAAATCATGAATATTTAAAATATTTTTATTCATGAAATTGTTCGAAAACTTAGCGAATAATTCGTGTAATTTTCGCATTTTGCTTCAAAATTCGCGCATTACGCACGAATTTTTCTAATAGTTGGCAAATTATTTCCAGCGTTTTCATATAATTTGTAAATTATTTATGTACTATTTAATATCACATTATTTACGAATCATGATATTTGTAGGGTGAGAGAATTATTTGTTAGAAATCGTAAATTATTTGTTAACTTTCTAAATTATTTAGAACAACTAACAAATTTTTAATTTATTATGAGACTAAAATACCTCTTAATTTTTTAAAGAAAATTATTTATAAAGTTAGCAAATACAACTCTTACATTATTTAGCAAAAACACCTCTTAATTTGTTTTTGGTTTTGAATTAATAACATAATGGAAGAAGTTTCCTTATTTTCATTTCAACTTTCTTCAAAATTTTCTTTGATAACCAAACATGAGAAAGAATCTCATTTTATTTACATTTCACTTTTCTTTCTTTTTTATTTTCATTTCACTTTTCTTTTATACATTTTCTTTCAATCCAAACACACCCTAAATGAATTAGGTTTTTCCTAAACAATCTGGTCAATTTGTTGTATGCTTGGACATGTAATAAAATTTTCAACTAATCCAGTTGTAATATTGTCTCTGGACTATAAAGAGATTTACTAGACAATGCTGCTTTTCATGGGATTATTATTGAGACTTTTATGCGGAAAGTTTCAAGGTAAGATTCTTTTTTCCATTTTTAATCGTCTAATTTGTATAAAATATAACTACAAAATTTTTTCATAAGAAAATAATTTTCGATTTGAGATCCTTGATAGGGAACTTGATTGAGACCCAAAAGATTTTAGATGGGTTGTTAGAGTTATTTCAGACTTGAAGTGTGTTCAGTTGTTTAATAAGTGTGTTCAGCCAGATTCATAAGTATGTTTTAGTTGTGAACAAGTGTGTACAGCCTTAACGGTAAGTATGTCCAAGATGTGAACATGTATGTCCAGCCTTAAAGCTAAGTATGTTCTTCTGCTGAAGAAAAGGAGCTCAATTGTATGCAAAGTAATTCTGTTCTTTGAGAAAGCAAGTCCCTTGATATTTATGTATTTTGTCTAGTGTAGTAAATGCTAGTACTATTTGAAGTAAGCTCTTGGTAGAGCATAATTGTATGTATGTGAACTATAAGTTGTAGAAGTGAAAGAATGATGTATATGTAATTAAAAAAGAAAAGAAAGGAGAGAAAGAGAGATCTCTAAGATCAAGATAAAAAATATCCAAGAATGAGAAGAAAAAAGGGCTTCAGCTTTGCCTGAAATTCGTGTGATAAATTCCTGAAAAATTGTTCTTCCTCATTGTGTCAAATTTGTGTTCATAATTTTGTGTACACACTTGTAATGTATTGTGTACACACTTAAGTGCTTGTCTGTACACATGTGTAGAGTAATTGGAACACAGTTATTCCAATTTCTTGCACACTTTTGTTTTCACAGATCCTTCTTTATTTTTTCCTCCTCCACTTAAAAGATCATGTATTTTGCTACAAAGCTTTGCCTCAGCATCCAACATAGTGGTATCAGAGCATCTCAGGTTGATAGTAAGCCATCGATTCTGATCAATCATCTCTTTCCCATCTTTTAATCTTGAGTAACAATGAGAATAAGATCAACTACCAATATTGGAGCATCAAAATGAAAACTTTCTTCATTTCCAAAGATGTGTGGGAGCATGTAGAAGATGGTATTACTAATTTCGCAGATGGAGTCACAGTAGCTCAAAGAATGCTTACAAAGAGAAGATCAAGAAGGATGCTAAAGCTCTCTACTGGATTCAGTAAGCTGTAGATGAGACTATCTTTCCCAGAACCATGAATGCTTCAAGATCTAAAGAAGCTTGGTATATTTTGAAGGAGTTCCATGGATCTACAAAGGTAATCACTGTAAAGCTTCAAACTTTGAGAAAAGATTTCGAAAATATGACAATGAAGCCATCTGAATATACAAGACTTCTTTTCAAGGATCATAACTATTATTAACCAAATGAGGTCATTGGGTGAAGATCTTGCTGAGCAAAAGGTAGTTGAGAAAGTTTTGAGAAGCTTGACCCCAAAATTTGATTTTGTAGCATCAGCAATTGAGGAATTAAAAGACCTCTCTGTTTATACAACAAGGGAGTTACTTGGCTCACTTTCTGCTCATAAGGATAGACTCAACCGAGGCAAGGATAATGATGGAATAGACCGAGCCTTTCACTCAAAAGTGACAATAAGTTCACCAGTTAGCAATGACAGACTCTTTGGCGGTCATGCAAGATATCATGGCTCAAATAACTTCAAAGGAGAAAGAGGAAGAAGTAATTGGAGAGGTGGAAGAACTGATAGACCACAAATGTACCAGCCTAGATTTGAAGTTCAGAACAGATATAAGCCCAAAGAACCCATGATGAAAGGGTGCTCTAATTGTGGAAGAACTAGACACAAACTTAAAAACTGTTGGTATAAATACAATACAGCTCTAAAGTGCTGGAAATGTTAGAAGTATGGACATTATAGAAAGGATTGCAGAGAAAACAGAGGAAAGGATCAAGCTAGCAGAAAAAACAAGGGAAATGAACAAGTCAACTATGTGGAAAAAGAAGCTCGCGAAGTTGATAACTTGTTCATGGCAAAATTTGATGATATTCTAGTCAATAACTCTCTCACTTGGTTCTTGATAGTGGTTGCAGCAATCACATGACAAGTAAGCAAGATTTATTCATTAATTTTGAAACTATTAATGCTAGAGATGTAAGACTTAGCATTGATAAGAAAGCTAGCGTAGAAGAAATTGATGATATTATTGTGGTTACTAATGAAGGGAGGAAATCAATTAAAAATGTGTTGTATGTGCTTGATCTAAAACATAATTTGATAAGTGTTGGTCAATTAGTGAAAAATGGCCTTTGTGCTATGTTTGATGAAGATCAATGAATGATATATGATAAGAAGAAGAGGAAACTTGTTTGTGTGAATAAAATGAAAAATAACAAGATGTTTCCTGTTATATTTGCTGCTCCTAACAATACCAACTTTCTAAGCACCATAATTGAAGATTACTTGGAACTTTGGCATAAAAGATTAGCCATTTCAATGTGGCTGGCTTAGTTGAATTATCTAAAAAGAAGCTAGTGTATGGTTTGCCATCTCTAAATCAAGTTGAAGGGAAGCATGAATGTGAAGCTTGTATTTTAAGCAAGCTACAGAAGAAGAAAGCCCCTTCACATTCAAATTGGGAGCTTCAAGACCATTAGAATTGGTTCATACAGACCTGTGTGGCCCAATGTCTGTTAATTCCCTTGGTGGATCAAAATACTTCATGATACTAGTCGATGATTTCAGTAGTTACTGCTGGATTTATTTCCTTGCAGAAAATTCTCATATCTTGAGTTTCTTCAAGAAGTTTAAATATGAAGCTGAAGGGAAGTTGGCATGCCAAATTGACACTCTCGGATCAGATAGAGGTGGAGAATTCTGCAGCATAGAGTTTAATACTTTCTGTGAAGAAAATCGCAAAAAGAGACAATTGACAGCCAGTTACACACCTCATCAAAATGGTGTTGCTGAAAGGAAGAACATAGTGATTATGGAGTTAGCAAGGAGTGCAATGAATGATAAGAAGATGCCTCTTGAGTTTTGGGTAGAAGCATGTGCAACAGCTATATTTGTCATAGCAGAAGTCCTACTTCAGCTTTGAAGAATAAGACTCCTTATGAAGCACTTAATGGATACAAATCCTAAGTTACTAACATGAAGGTGTTTGATTGCAAATTATATGTGTTGAAGCCTGCCAAAGCAAGAGGAATGCTTGATGAAAAAAGTAGGGAGGGAATATTTATAGGCTATAGCATTGAATCCAAAGCCTATAAAATCTATGATCCAAATACAAGAAGTGTGATTACTAGCAAAGATGTGGAGTTCATTGAAACTGAAGCATGTGAATGTAATGGAAAGGAACAAACTATGCAGACTACAACATGTTAGAAGTGGATGCATTGACTTAAGCAGATCTGCCAGATACAAATCATAGCTCAAGTACAATAAATCACAGATCACATGCAACAAATCACAGTCCAGATGCTACAACTAGTGTTTGCTTGCTAATGGTTCCAGCAGCATCTTCTCAAATTATCCAAGTAAAAATCAGAATGTAAGGACAAGATCTTTGGGAGATATATATAATGAGACTTATGAATTATTTGCTTGTTTTACTGAATCTTGTGCTGAATATGAATGGAGGACAGCCATGCAAGAGGAGATTATTGCCATTGAAAAGAACAAAACATGGAGCTTGTGTGAGCTACCACAAGGAAAGAAGGCAGTGGATGTTAAGTGGTTGTATGTGACTAAATACACCACTGATGGTTTCATACACAAGCTAAAAGTAAGGCTTGTGGCTAGAGGATTCACTCAAGTCTAGGGAGAAGATTATGAAGATACTTTTGCCCCAGTTGCCAGATATGAAACTATAAGAACATTACTTGAGTTTCAGCCTCCAAAGGATGTGAAGTTAGAAAGCTGGATATGAAATCGGTATTTCAAAATGGTGCATTACAGGAAGAAATTTATGTGAAACATCCTCCAGGATATGTTTAAAAAAATTTGAGCTCAAAAGTTTATAAACTTCACAAGGCCCTGTATGGATTGACGCAAGCACCTTGAGCATGGTATCGAAGAATACATGAATTCATGATCAAACAAGGCTTTACAAGGAGTGATTCTGAAGCTACACTCTATGTCAAGAGGGAAAATGTTAATTTTCTAGCTTTATGTGTCTATGTAGATGACCTTATTTATACCATTAATGAAGAGTCTTGACTTGACAAATTTAAAAGACAAATAGAGTATGAATTTGTAATGAGTGATTTAGAAAACCTACATTACTTCATGGGACTAGAAATCAAACAAATAGAGCATGGAATACATGTGTCTCAGCAGAAGTATGCTCAATCTATACAGAATAGACTTAAATGGCAAATTGCAAATTTGTGGAAACCCCTTTCAATGCCAAAGAAAAGCTTGTAGTAGATGAGTCTATTACTGGAGTAAATGAGAAGCATTTTAGAAGTATAGTGGGAGGTTTGATGTATTTGGTACACACAAGACCAGATCTGTCATATGCTGTAAATCAAATGGCAAGAGTTATACATAATCCTACTGAGATTCACATGACAGCAGCCAAAAGAGTGCTGAGATATATTGCAAGAACTATAGAACTTGGTCTGTTTTATGGTAGAGATGAAGCTTGCAAGTTGATAGCATATTCAGACAGTGATTGGGGAAGCAGTGAAGAGGATAGAAGGAGTTTGACATGATACACATTATTACTGGGAAAATCATTTATCACATAAGGCACCAAAAGACAAAATTCAGTTGCTCTCACCACAACAAAAGCTGAGTATATGGCCTTGACATATACATCATGCCAAGTAGTATGGATGAAGAGAATTCTAGAAGATCTAAAGCAAGAGCAAGATGAAGATACTGTTATTTTTTGTGATAACAAGTCTACAATCCATCTTGTAAAGACTTTCATCAATCAAGGAAGAACCAAGCATATTGATATAAGGTATCACTTCATAAGAGAATTGGTTTCTGAAAAAGCAATTGTGCTTCAACATTGCAAGTCATTTGATCAACTAGCTGATGGGTTTACAAAGGCTTTAAACACCAAATGATTCATCAAATTCAGAATTGAGCTTGGGATTAGACCCAGTCTGAATTAAGGGGAGGATATATTGGAGTTAATTTAGACTTGAAGTGTGTTCGGCTGTTTAATAAGTGTGGTCAGGCAGCTTCATCAATATGTCCAAGTTGTGAACAAGTGTGTACAAACTTAAAGGTAAGTATGTCCAAGATGTAAACAAGTATGTTCAGCCTTAAAACTAAGTATGTTCAACTGCTGAAGAAAAGGAGCTCAGTTGTATGCAAAGTAATTATGTTCTTCGAGAAAGCAAGTCCCTTGAGATTTGTGTATCTTGTCTAGTATAGTAAATGCTTGTACTTTTTGATATAAGCTTTTGATAGAGCATAATTGTATGTATGGAAACTATAAGTTGTGGAAGTGAAAGAATGATGTATATGTAATTAAAAAAGGAAAGAAAGGAGAGAGATCTCTAAGATCAAGATCAAAAATATCCAAGAAGGAGAAGGAAAAAGGGATTCAGCTTTGCCCGATATTCGTGTGAAAAATTTCTGAAAAATCGTTCTTCCTCATTCTGTCAAGTTTGTGTTCACAGTTTTGTGTACACACTTGCAGTGTATTGTGTACACACTTAAGTGCTTGTTTGTACACAGATATATTGTAATTGGAACACAGTTATTCTAGTTTCCTGTACACTTTTGTTTTCACTTATACTTGTTTATTTTCTCCTCCCCCCCTCAAAAGATCCTGTCTTTGGCTACTGAGCTTGCCTCAGCATCCAAAAGGGGTTATCAAAATGTATCATTGCATGTATTGAATCTTGGTTAGATTTTAAGATATAAAAGGTTCCCTTTAAGCACAATGGGAACTGATTTTTTTCTTTTTTTAATTCTGATAGTTTTACGTTGGCTACTTGATAGATAGTTTTTCTTTGATTATTGGTAAAACATTGAAAATACTACAGAGTGAATCCATTTTGCTTCTATAGGCAGTGCATTATAAACTATTTTTCTGTTGCTATATTATATCTGTAGATCTAGAATATAAAAGGACGACGCAGGAATCGGAATGAAATTATGATTATGGATGTAGATGCTACGTGACAGCAAGCTCTTTTGCCATGCAAAATCTCTAGAAATTTGTAATTTGTTAAGGATTAAGCCCTAGAAGCATCAGAACATGCACCAGAAAAAGCGAAGTTATTTGAAAGAAATATTAAAATCGGTTAACGATACATGAATATGTTAGCTTTAGCTGAATAGAGGACCGGTAGACAAGAAAGTAGGAGAGATTCCGGTCCACACTACTTTTTTGTTCATTAGATCAACAAATGTTAGCCAAATGGTCAAATTCTCATTGCATTCACTCGGATGGTATGCACTCTTTTGCTTCATCTTCCCGTTGCATAAGAAATCCACTTTTCAAAACTCATCAACAAGGAGGAAATTGAGGTATACCCACAAAGGATTACTAAAGTGAGAGATGTGAGAATGATTGAATTTTTATAAGGGTTAATAGGTTTTGTAATAGAAATTTTGGGGTGGATGGGTTGTAAATAATGATGAGATGTGGCCTCTGAACAATACCTTTAAGTGCAAAGCAAAAGGGTATAGTGAGACACAAAAATTCAACTGGTTTATGTGGGAAAATTTAATGGGCTTCAAACTGTCTCCTTTTCACTCTTACTGAATTTTATATATTAATAAACAGAAAAAATAAGAAAGATGTTAATGGGGGAATATTTTAAATGAATCGTTTCCTTAGGGCACATGTTACGACTAATCAAACAAATCCATAGGAAGTTCATCGCAAAAAGAAGAAAGATGTTAAGTAGCACTAGTGCAGAAATGGTGGGAATTTAGGTCACTACATGAATAATTGTGCCATGTCTGTGAGTAGAAAACAAATCCATAATTTTTATTTGTATATCTGCTTTGCTAAAATTATAATTCATATCAACAAAGTTTTGTCTTTAAATGTAAATTTAAATTTATGGTAGAAGTAGCAGAAACACGGCACTAAACATTATTTATTTAGCAAGTTTAACTAAACTCGGCAATCAGGAACACTTTTTCGGGGCGTTTTTGGTACTGTATTGCTTTTTTAGTAAGTTCTGTCTTATGGAACAATTTTCAACATTATTTAGCAATTTCATCCAATTTGGCAATTTCCATGGCTTTTTCGTAGCAATTTTATCATAATCAATCTTCCAGTATATTTTAAAAGAAATCCAGCTTGCTTCTACAATTTCCAATGATTTGTACATCAATTTCAGTAAAATCAGCAATTTCTAGATTTTTTGCAGTTGTCTCAACATTAATCGACAATTTCTGGTAATTTCTGCAATACATTCAAATTATGGTGTGTTCTTCAGCATCTTTTTTACCGCCATTTTAGCAGATGAAGACAATTGTACCTAAATTCTAGACATATCTGGAATCAAATTGTGTAGTTTTGGTCCTTAAGTATCAAAGAAAATTTTGTTGTGAGGAATTGTGTAGTGAATTGATCATTATTGGTGTGTTCTAAAATTGGTATTATTGTACCGATTTCCATTTGAATGTTTGGATTCTTATGCACAATAGCTTCTTGCAAGCAAATTTTAATAGAATAAGGAAGATCTTTTCACTCTCCTACCATAGCTAATGATCCATTATTGATGCTAGATTTTGTAGTTATTTGAAACAATGGAGATGTTGAAGTGGGTATGGTGTTAAGTATACTCATTGGTTATATACATTATGTTTTCTAGACCACACATACTAGAATTGCCTTTCACCATCTTAAAACATCCTTGAATAGGGAAAATGTTGAAGAATCGTGCAGTTGTTCATTGATGTAAACTCACTGAAAGAAAGATAATAAGATGTTAACCACAACAGGTGATCATCCTTGAGATGTTAATTGGCAACCCTCTGTATACAGTTTGAATTGGCTGGCATCAATTGTAACATACTTCATTTTGATGGCTTTATCTTTGTATAGTTTGAAATGGCTAGCATGCAAGAGATTGATTTATGCTAATATCTTACAAAAAAGCATGTATAGATCATGGTTACTGAAGCTTTTCTGCTGATTTCTGTTGATATGGTGTTACGCTTTTTTGCAGTTTCCCAAATAAGCTGGCAAGTACTCCTTAATCCCAAGTTTAAACGATATAACGATGCTGAAAAATAAAAAGAAAAAATAATTAGGCCAATTTATTAAATTATATAAATTACTTTTAGTACATTAATCATCTGTCTCTTGACTTAATTCTATTTGATTGGCAAATTTTTATACATAAACAATTGTAAACCATAATGAAATAGAGTAAGATGACGTCGAATAAGCAAATAACAATCCAATTCAGTAGGATCCTGAATCTAAGGATAAATGAAATGTGACCATAATTAAAAAAATTTCGAAAGTCCGTTTCATTCGGACTCGAAATCCATAATAATAATCCTACGATACTCGAAATACATAATTATTGTTCGTTTAAAATTAGTGGATTCAAGATTTTAAAGGAAGAATTATTTTAAATAACCGATGCTCTTAGGGCATGGATTATGACTAGCACATTCATATAACTCGCATAAGCTGCATGGTGGCCGCATTATATGTTTGCATAATCCGCGTATCGATGTGCATACTGTTGCACAAGTAGCAACAAGCATACAACAATAAACACTTTAAAAATTATTCTTTGGTAATGATTAAATTTTAGCAACAAGAATCGGTCGTTTACAATTGCAAACATGAAAGTTTAACATATAGATCTTGAGCATCATAATTATAAATCATATTTTGATTGAACTTAAGCTTAAAACTCAAATTATTTTATGCACATATTAGTACATCACTTGCAAATATCTTTATATGATAATGACAACTTGATAATATTTTTCTACTATTTCCTCAATTTTAAGGTATTTTTACATTTAAAATATGTATATGTGTGTATAGGAATATAGAGGTGTACTGATAGCGCATGAAATTTTCCTGCACTGTCATCGCTTTGGGACCCAAAAAATATTTTATTTTGATTTTTTTGCAATGTGCTCTACACTTGTTGGCTACATCCCCACCAATTTTCAAGTCAAAACAACACCGTTTGCAATGTGTTCAACAACTTGTTGGCTACCTTTTCACCAATTTTCAAGCAAAACCAACACAGTTTGCAATGTGTTCTACAACTTGTTGGCTACCTCCCCACCAATTTTCAAGTCAAACCAACACCGTTTAAGCCTCCATCCATGCGTTTCAAAAAGATAGCTCAAATTCTGAAACTATGGATGCAATCCTTTTGAAACGCATGGATGGAGGCCCAAATGGTGTTTGATTGACTTGAAAATTGGCGTGAATGTAGCCAACAAGTTGCAGAACACATTGCAAAAAAATTTTAAAAAAATTCTTTTTAGGCCCCAAAGTGCTTACATCACAGGACAACCGTTCATGTGATGTCATCACACCTTCATATTGCATATATACACACTGACAGCGTTTTTTGAATCTTAGGGCTGACTAGGACAAACTGACTAGGACAAACTGGTTGATATAAAGACGGTCTGGATTTAATCTTCATGAATCGATGGTTGCGATTAAACTTTGGGATGAATGATTTGTATTTTAACACATACTTTTTATATTTGTGGGTCACATTTGATAGCACCAGACTTTTAAACTCAGCCTTTTAAATCATTTTCGGGTAAGAGAAAGAGGGATATCAAAAGGCTTTTCTTTTGTGAAGAAAAAGAGGGATATCAACAGATTTTTAGGGAAGAGAAAGATGCGTTTTGGGGGAGAGCTTCCCAAAACGGCTCTTCCTCTTCCCCAAAAAACTAGCATAACCCATGAACCCATCTCCGTACACTCCAGCGCCAGCTTTGGGTTGTAACGCCATCATGCGGCCATCATGCATTGCAATTTAAACCCTCTTTCAAAAACCAAGCCTTTGATTACTCTGCACTCATTGCTGGTCTCTGCTTCTAATTTTCGGGCATGGATCCTGATGGGAAGAACTCGGCGCCCTATCTCAAAAGATCGAGGACAATGAGTTGGGTGTTTTTAGCGAGGAGGGTGTGAGGATGAAGATATGAGTGCTGGCCATGATGGTCGACATTGAAGGCTACAGCAAGGCGGGGGAGGTGTTGGCCCAAGTCGTAAGGGTTCTCAAGGAGTTGGACAATCGTGCCAGGGACTGGTGGCCCTCCTTGTGACGGGTTTGCTCAGGGAAAGAGTGGCCTATGTGCAGCATACAATGCTCTTGTGCAGGACGACTGTGTTTATGGTGGGGCCACCATGGGACCTGCCATTGCCAACCATTGTCCCGTCACGCTGGGACCTGCCGTTGCCATGGAACACCCACTGGCTATCAACCCTGATAAGCTGAAAGATGTTGCTAATGGAGGAGATGCCTTCTCAAAGGCAGTGACTGATACTCTCTGAACATTTCTGAACCAAAGAAGTTTATGCATCCAGATGAGCTCTTGGAGCCTCAATTTCAACCCCTCTTCAGGGTTCGCTGGTCAAAAGAGGACCTCAAGGGCCAAAGGATCACAGTGAGTGATCAATTCACTCTTCTCTTAGATTTTTGCATTTCGGATTTTCTTTAAATAATTGGTATTATTGGAATGATTGGTTTGTAGTATTATTGGAATTTTGTTAGGCATTCTTCGATGTTGTTCGTATGAATGATTTTAGTGGAGGAACAAATTTCTATCTCCCACAACAAGATTAAATCCCAATTCTCATGGTGGGATTTGCAAATTCTTTCTCTCTCTCGCAACATGTCTATGATTAATATTTTGCAGATCAAATCAGTCTATATATATATATATATATATATATATATATATATATATATCTCTCTCTCTCTCTCTCTCTCTCTCTCTCTCTCTCTCTCTCTCTCTCTGAGCGAGAAATATCCATGTGAGCAATGAAGAAAGATAAGTGCAAAGATGGAGGCCATCTCTAGGTGAGCTCATGTTTGTGCATGATTTTTTTTTATTTTTTCCTTTAAAGTGTGGTTAGTAGAAGGAAGAAATCTAGGTGAGAAATGAAGAAAGACCAGTGCAAAGATGGAGGCCATCTCCAGGTGAGCTCGACTTTATGCTTTGTGCTTTTTTTTGTTTTTAAGTGTGATTTTGCTACCCCAATCGTTTTTAAGTGCGATTTTACTGCCACAATTCACCTGAGTTTTGCACATGTAATAATGTCAACACACATGGAATTTTAGAGGGTAATCCAAATCAAGTGGTTGAACACCAAGCCATCACACGGGCCTATTCATTTCTGAGCCCCAGCCAAGATTCTCTAGTGAACTATTAGAGGGTAATTCAAATCTTGAACGTTTTCTTCTTATTGACTGATCGAAAAGTGTGGGCAAAAATATTGAAATGATACTTGAATTTTGCTTAATTGGCTGGATCTCTTAGTTCTCATATGCTATGCATACGGTTTATTGTAACAAAATGTGTCGAAGTTTTCTCAGTAGCGTTTTTTAATTACTTGAATTTTTTATTCAATGTTGATATCATCTAAATTCTACATGCCTACTTATTATTGCTTAAAACTATTATTCATGGGGGAAATTTCCCTCACTATTCCTGCACGATTACTATATGCTTATCCATATTAAAACTAAGAGGTGTTCACTTAAAAATATTCATAGTTGCAGGCTTTCTGCTTATAGTAGTCATAATCCAATTCTCGTTGTCTGTTACCAACATTTTCTATGAATCATCAAACAATTCTGCAGCAATTTTCAACAGTTCATTGTCCAATTTGATTTATCATTGCACATAAATAGTATACAAGTTTGACTGGATGATAAAAATACTTTTAATGCTTGAAGGTTTACATATTCCAAAATTATAATTAATAATTATCCCATCGTTAATAATCTCTCACAAATTTTTATTTTCTTTTTATCCGATTTTTTCGTTGGTTGATTTTAATTCGTCCAGTGATATATGTGATCCATGTTGCAGAACATTTATGTTCAAATATACGTTTACAAGATTTTGTGTGTTGTAAAATTATTAAAAACATGTAGAAGTTTGAAAACTATCTAAATTCTGAGTTAAAATGATATGTTTTTCTTCCGGAGGATGTGATTAACCATGTTATTCCTTGCTTAATTTGTAGCATGATCCCTCACAAGACAAAGAGGGGGGCAGCAGCCCTTGCAAGGCTCAAGGCTTATGAGGGTGCTCCTCCTCCGTATGACAAAATGAAGAGGATGGTCATTCCTGATGCTCTCAAGTAAGCATCTTCCCTATTGGTAGCGGAGTTGTGAATTTTCTTTTATTCTATTTTGAATTGTTTTTGGTTGTAAGGAGTACACCAAAAAGCACAATGTATTATTCAAAAGTTTTTTTTACGTGCATTAAGAAGTTTCAGTGCATTTTTGGGTGAGTACAACATCAATGCAAGTTATGGAAAACCCCACCATTAAACATTCTCTTCATTAAGAAAAACCAACAATTTCTCTGTCATTATATATATATCCATTGCTAAAAACAAGCAGGTTTTTCACGTGATTTAACCTTCTAACCATCAATTTCTTGCTCCCATGATCAGGGGCTTGGCATTGAGGAGCATATGCTCCCTAATGGTGGCGAATTAGGTGGAGTACTTAGTGGATTTATTTCTGATCCCAGTTGATGTTTACTTGGAGACTACAACATTTAGATAAACTCTCTTATAGACTAATTACAACTGTTGAAATATATGCATATATGAATTAGATTTGTTGTTAATATCCAAGATAGATTCATGACTGTATGAAGGTTGAGAGAGAGGGGGTCTTCTCACCAACTTCAGTATTCAAGTAATTTAAGACTTGGAATCAGGGAAATTAAACAAGTATTTAAGTAAAGTTATACATGTATAAAAATTGCACCTAATTAAGTACATTTCTTGCTTAATCATTGGAATTAAAATAGAACTTGGTTGGTGATATAATGACCAAAAACTTTAAACTAAATATACCTTCCACCATTAATTGAAATGCTTGGTGCTTTAGCTGGCCACATACTGTATTTTTAGCAGAGTATAAGCCTACACCTACCATCCCCAAAGACCCAATATGAATGGCTTCTACCTAAAAAGCTTTTATTCTTATGATTTCCTTTGTTGTATCACTGCAGGATTGATGATGAACTCATGGACACTCTCTTTGGCGACTCAGCCGGTAGCCAAAACAATCCCAACTCAAACAGGACAGCTCCTTCAAATCCTTTCACCTCTCCAGCCACCAGTATAAATTAACAGCTGCATGTTATACTGGTGTCTAGACATTGCATGCATACTGCTGCATGTTACATTTAACAAAATGTTTGTTAACATAATTGTAAATTCAAATTTTGACTAGCATATAGTATATGCCTAGCGTGTTACATTTAACTGATATTTCTATCATGTTACATTTAACTGATATGTTCTCCTTTGCTATGTCACTGTAGGATTGAAGATGAACTCATGGGCACCCTCTTTGGCTACTCAGCCGATAGCCAAAACAATCCCAACTCAAACAAGACTACTCCTTTGTACCCTTTCACCTCTCCAGCCACCAGTATAAATTAACTGCTGCATGTTATACTGGTGTCTAGACATAGCATACATACTGCTGCATGCTACATTAAACAAAATGTTTGTTAAATTAATTGTAAATTCAATTTTTTTCTAGCATACATGATATGTCTAGCATGTTACATTTAACCGATATGTCTAGCATACATGATCTTTGTTAAATTCAATAATAAAATGTTTGTTAAATTTAACGATATAAAAAACTAACTAATATGTCTAGCATACATATTGCTATATATTTGTTATTTGTAGTCTACCATAAATGATTTGGATTTGATATCTCATATCCTGTATGCTAGACATATCCGAATCATGTATGCTAGACATACCAACAGTAAAACTTTGATGCAACAGTATGTATTTTTTAATTCAGTCCTGTAAATTCAATAATAAACTCTTTGTTAAATTAACTGATATGTCTAGCATACAAGATGTCAAGCCTTTACATTTAACAAATACCGGATTTTAGCATTTACATTTATGTTTTACATTTAAGAAATACAAGATGTCTAGGATTTACATCCTGTCTAGCATAATTCATAATACAGGATGTCTAGCATACATAATGGATAATGCTAGACATTTGTTAAATTTACAAATGTATACAAATCTAAATTCTAGCATAGTACATCTATTATACATTTGACAGCGATTTTTGAATCTTAGGGCTGACTAGGACAAACTGGTTGTTAGAAAGACGGTCTGGATTTAATCTTGATAAATCGATAGTTGGGATTAAACTTTGGGATTAATGGTTTGTATTTTAACACAAACTTTTTATATTTGTGGGTCCCATTGGATAGCATAAGACTTTCAAACTCAGCCTTTTAAATCTGTTTCAGAGTGTTTTCTCACTACAGAAGCGTTGACCGTGGACTGCCCGGTCAACGTGGTCAAGGGGCCGATTTGGGTCCCTTGGGTGAGTCGAGCCCGTGCAGACGCGACGCGAATCGGAGTTGCCGACGACGTGGAGTACGTCAGCTGGGCCGGGTCTGGATCCTCAGCCTCAAGGGGGGCTGAGGGGAAGCCTCGGCCCGGTGTGAGATGCTCGGCCTCGGACGGTCGGGTGACGAGGGGTAGCCTCGGTCGTCTTGCCTGATGTGTGGCCGGCGTGGAGCGGAGGGGAAGCCTCGGCTCGGATGGAAGTGCTCGGCCTCGGTCAGTCGGACGACGAGGGGTAGCCTCGGTCGTCTTGCCTGATGCGTGGCCGGCGTGGAGCGGAGGGGAAGCCTCGGCCCATGGATTTGACATCCTCCTGAACAGACGAGAACACTCGTTAGGGGGGCCGGACCTTGGTTCCGGCCAAATCCCCTCCGATGCCTAAGTCAGATGATGATCTGAAAGAGGAGGCTTGGCGGGGACGGTTTGACTCGAGAGGAGATCGGAACGACGTCCTCTGGCACGAGCGGGGGGAAGGAGATGAAATGGGGGAACTAGGTCGTTGTTGGAGTACCTTAGGTTTTGTTACCTGAGATGTGGTCCTTTGTCCAGTCATCCTCATAGTCCTTTTATAGGCCTCCCGTCGTGATTGCCCATGACTCACGTCCCTCGTCCGCCCCTGATCGTGCCCCCTCAATCCGCCTCCCCATCGCCGCTCCATACGCCATGCCAGCACCTCCCCTTAACGGCCATTAAGTGGTAGCGGGCCCGGGGGAACGGTTATCGCTGGAGTGGGCGAGTGACTTGCGCGTTATCGGGACTGGGTCGGATCAATGTTCGGGGGTCCTCTAGGGGGCCTTGTCGGGCGGGCCTGGTCTCGCAGATGGGCTTCTGATCGGCAGTCAGGTTTCTGGGCTCGTGTCTTCCCTTGAGGCCGAGGATCCAGACCCGGCCCAGCCGACGTACTCCACGTCGTCGGTAACTCCGATTCATGTCGCGTCTGCACGGTCTCGACGCACCCAAGGGACCCAAATCGGCCCCTTGACCACGTTGACCGGGCAGTCCACAGTCAACGCTTCTGTAGTGAGAAAACACTCTGAAACATCTGGCGCCGTCTGTGGGATCGAACTATCCCACGAAAAATAAACCACACCTGCAATGAAACGGCTTCACCCATCACGACGAAGGGAGGGCAAGGCCCAGGCGCGAGGCGACAGGGCCTGCCATGGTTGGCAAGAGAGGGCCCGGGCCCAGTGCGAGGAGGACCGTGAGGAGAAGACCAAGAAACCCTCACCGGCCCTACCAGTCGGGAGGCCGGGCACGACAGTAGCAGCGCGCAGGTCGGACGTAGCTTTGGTGGTGTCGGTGATCATCGATACAACAATGGTACGGCGGCTGCTCATCGACACCGACAGCTCCTGCGACGTCCTCTTCATGTCAACCCTGGAGAAGATGGGGCTGCGGAAGGAAGACTTGCAACCTCGCTCGGGCCCCGTGGTAGGGTTCACAGGTCATTCCACCCCCATCATCGGCACGATCCACCTCCCAGTAACACTCGGGGGCCCACCAGACTCGGTGACCCTGGCGGTAGAATTCGTCGTATTGGGGATCGGGTCGGAGTACAACGGAATCATCGGCCGACCCCTTCTCAACGCCATCGGCGCAGTTGTCACGACCCTTCATCAGACTATCAAGTTTCGAACGCCCAGGGGGATGGGTCAGGTCGAAGGCGACACGGGGAGACTGAATACCTGCTACCAACTGGAGGAGGAAGGGCCCGAAGATCGTCTAGTCGACCAGATGGCCGCGCTCGACTTAAGGGGCGGGCCGAGACCCACCCCTGCGGAGGAACAAGAGCAGACCCACCCCTGCGGCCTCTGAGGAGGTAGAGCGTCTTCTCGACGCCGACTTCATACGAGAGGTCTGGTACCCGGAGTGGCTATCGAACGTGGTGATGGTCAGAAAACCCAACGGAAAGTGGCGAATGTGTGTGGACTTCAGTAACCTCAACAAAGCCTGTCCCAAGGACAGCTACCCCCTGCCTCGCATTGACCACCTTGTGGAAAATGCCTCGGGGTACGAGATGCTTAGCTTCATGGACGCCTACTCAGGGTACAATCAAGTCCAGATGGATCCCCGGGACGAAGAGATGACAGCCTTCACGACGGACCGGGGAACATACTGCTACAAGAAGATGCCCTTCGGCTTGAAAAACGCAGGGGCCACCTACCAGAGAATGGTCAACAAGGTTTTTTACTCCCAGATCGGGAGGAACCTGGAGGTCTACGTCGACGACATGCTTGTCAAGTCGAGAAAGCCGGAGGACCATATCGCCGACCTCCGTGAAACCTTCGAGCGGTTGCGGCGACACAACATCCGACTCAACCCCACGAAGTGCACGTTCGGGGTAAGATCTGGCAAAGTCTTGGGATTTATGATAACTAACCGTGGCATTGAAGCTAATCCTGACAAGATCGATGCATTGATCAACATGCGGGAGCTGACGACGATCAAAGAGCTACAGAGGCTGAATGGGCGCATCGCGGCCTTGGGGCGATTCCTATCCAAATCGGTAGAAAGTTCGCTCCCCTTCTTCAAAGTTTTGAGGAAAGCGATCGCGGAACCATCAGACAACAGGAAGGCGATACCATGGGACGAAGACTGCTCCCGGGCGTTTGCGGATCTCAAGGAGTACCTCCGCAGCCCACCTCTCCTATCCAAGCCACGAGAAGGGGAGTCGTTAAGCCTTTACCTGGCACGCGTGGAGGAAGCAGTGAGCTCGGTGCTAATCAGGGAAGACGGTGGGGTGTAATGGCCGGTGTACTACACGAGCCGGATCTTGAAGGGGGCGGAGGTGCGATACTCGCCCATGGAGAAACTGGCGTACGCCCTCATTCTCTCAGCGTGAAGGCTCAGGCCCTACTTCCAAGCCCACACCATACTGGTCTTGACCGACTCACAATTGAAGCAGAATCTCAAGAGATTCGATCGAATGGGAAGGATGCTAAACTGGGAGGTGGAATTGAGCGAGTTCGACCTCTGATTCAAGCAACGCATGGCCATTAAGGGGCAGGCCTTGGCCGACTTCAATGCTGAATGCACAACGGAAGGAGAACACCCCCCGGGGGAAGAAGGCCCAGCAACGGTAATCGCCCAGCCACTATCTTTTCTTTCGGCTGACCACCTCCAGTCAGGAGTCCCAGGAGCATGGATAGTCCATGTGGACGGATCAACAACACAGTCAGGAGGCGGGGCTGGGATCGCGATCCGATCTCCGGAAGGGAACGTCGTGGAATACGTGTTGCGGTTCGAGTTCCCGGCCACCAACAACGTGGCGGAGTACGAAGCGGTGATCAACGGCCTGAGGCTAGCCCTGGAGCTCGGGGCCGAGTCCGTGCGCCTCCTCAGCGACTCGAAGCTCATTGTCAACCAGCTTCTGGGAAGTTACGAGGTGCGGGAGGAAGCAATGCAGAGGTATCTCGCCGTCGCCAAAGCGGCGTTGTCCAGGTTCAAAAGCACGGAAGTCTTGCATCTCCCACGATCGGAGAACGCACGGGCAGACGCGTTGTCGAAGCTAGCCTCGTCCGTGACCAATGAGCTGGGCCGCGCCATTTACGTGGAGAACCTGCAGTCCCCCAGCATGGAAGAGCGGGAGGTGATGGCGATCGACCAAGATCCCACCTGGATGGACCCGATCATACGGTACCTCACTCATGGGGAGGTGCCGACGGACTGGGACGAGCGTCGGACCCTGGAAAGGAAGGCGCTCCGATAAGTGATCCATGAGGGGACGCTCTATCGAAGACGCTGGACGAAGTCAGATGTCCTCCCATACCTGAAATGCATCGGACCGCAGGAAGCCGACTACGTCCTACGGGAGGTTCACGAAGGGATCTGCAGAAATCACCACGATGGCAAGATGGTCGCACAGAAGATCTTGAGACAGGGATACTACTGGCCGACCCTGGTCCAGGACGCAACGAACTACGTCCAAAGGTGCCAAGAATGTCAGAGGTATGCCAACCACAGCTCAACTCCCCCGTCGGAGCTCATCCCTATCGTGAGCCCCATCCCCTTTGCGAAATGGGGGCTCGACATCCTCGGACCATTTAAGCCGGGTCAGGGGTAGCAGAAGTATCTGATTGTGGCGGTGGACTAATTTACCAAATGGATCGAGGCTGAACCATTGGCCACCATCACGTGGAAGAAAGCGAAAAGCTTCGTGTGGAATTCCATCATCTCCAGATTCGGGGTACCACGGGCCATCGTCACAGACAACGAGAAACAGTTCGACTCCGCGGGGTTCAAAAACTTTTGCGCGGAATGGGGGATCAAGCTCCTCTTCGCCTCTGTAGCGCACCCCCAGACCAACGGGATGGCGGAAGCAGCCAACAAATGCATCAAAGAGACCCTCCGAAAGAAAGTGAAGGACGCTGAAGGAAACTGGCTAGAAGAGCTCCCCGGGATACTCTGGTCATACCGGACGACCCACAAGGAGGCCACCGGCGAAACCCCGTTCATGCTGGCCTACGTGGCCGAGGCGGTGGTACCGGTCGAACTGGGTGAAGAGTCTCTCAGCCTCAAGTGCTTTGACGAAGACAGGAACTCGCAAGGCCTGGAGCTCGGTCTGGAGCTCCTCGGTGAGCGATGGGAGCAAGCCTTAGCCACCATCATCCGCCAGAAGCAGAAGGTGGCCCGATACTACAATTCTCGGGTCAAGGGAAGGAGCTTCCACCTTGGGGACCTGGTCCTCCAGAAAGCAAGCTTCAACCCGGATATTGCTCGAAAAGGGAAGCTCGCGGCTAAATGGGAGGGACCCTACAAAGTCATCGAGGTCCTCGGACCCGCAACCTACCGTCTAGCCAATATGGAGGGGAGGATTCTCACTCACGCCTGGAACACGGAACACTTACGCAAGTACTTTCAATAAATGTATTATTCTTCTACGAAATAAATTTATTTAAGTTTGTTCCTCTCCAGATAAATGTGTACCCAAGAATCCCACTCGGGACAAAGGAAGCCTCGCCCGATAGGACGCCTGCTAAGCACGCGCCTAACAAAAGGATGTGCAAAGAGGCGTACGAAGAGGCCGAGGGGCATTCCCCTCCCTCAAACATCTCCAGGGGCGCCCGTGGAGCCACATGCTGGCTGTTCACTTGGGGCGCCCCCACGCTCCGTTTCGCCGACAGGTGCACCCGGAGATCCTCGAAGTTGACTCCCGAGAGCGGGAACTTCTTCTGGATCTCGGATTGGCAACGGGCGAAACCCTTCTCGAACGCCTCAGCCAAGGCGGACTCAACGAAGGAGGTGGCATACTCCTCCACGGCGTCTCGGGCGATCCGGGATGGATCCACCTCCTCAAGCCCACGCACCCGAGCCTCCAAGGTCTCGATCTGGCGTTGGTGCTCCGCCCTCTCCACCTCGATCTCCCGGGATCTCTCGCCGAGTTGAGCAAGGAGATCCCTCACCTGCTCCTCCTCCGCCTCCAGACGATCGGAGAGCTCCAGGGCCTCGGGGGCAGCAACGGAGACGGGGATCTTGTCGGCTCCCCCAGACGTGTCGGTGTCTCCCAAAAGCTCGGCGACCCGTGCCTCGGCCTCTGACTTTGCAGTCAAAGCCAAGGCTCTCTCGCGGTCCGCCTCTTCCAGGGTAGAGGACAGCTCAGTTATGCGGGTCTCCAAGGACATAACTCGCGCCTCATCTAACTGACCTGCCTCCCCCTCATCACCGTGGACCTCAAGATCTCGCTCGGCGTCGGACCTGGCCTTGGGAAGCACCGCAAACTGGTGCCTCATCGAAAGACCCACCGAGGACAACTGCACCAAGGCAACAAAGGTAAGACGGCGAAAGAAGCTAGAGGGAGAACAAGCAGAGACACTCTACCTGTTGGCCGGCCTGAATCACGAAGGTGGCCAAACAGTCACCTCTAACTCCATCCAGCGCAGCCTGATCAGGAGGGAGGCAACTGTTCTCGGCCACTCGAGCGGCAGCTCCGCGGCTCAAAAACACCGATTCCTTCTCCCCCACCGGGAAGCGTGGACAAAGAAGGCCTTCCCCGGACGAAGGAAACTCGCCTGGGTCGGAGCGGAACGCGCCTAGATACCGATCATAGGCATCAGGGAGAGAACCGCCAGGGAGAGGCGAGGGGCCAACCCACGGCCAGACAACCTCAACGGGGGCAGGTCGGTGCTGATCGGCGGGCGATGGGACGTCAACTTCCTCGACCCCCTCACGGACCCTCTTGGAAGACTCCAACAAGGGGATGGAGGGAGATGGCCCCTTCTTCCTTTTGGAGCCAACAGCCGAGGTCACGGCCCGCTGCTTCTTCCGGACCTCCAACACATGATCCCTCTTACACGGGTCCGGATCTGGGGCCTGCACGTGAGGGCTGGCGGGAGAATAATCGAGAGGGAATCCACCTGCACCCAAAGAAGAAATAAGAGGACGAGAAGAGCCCGAGCAACCTCGAATGGCGAATATTCGGAGAGCTTACCCAAGGGCCACACCGTCGTGTGCAAGTTATGGTTACTAAAGAGGACGTCGATCATCCGCTCCCTCGAAGGAATCGCCAGCAGGGCCTTCGCCGTCTGCAGCTCGGCGGCAGTCGGCTCACCCAGATCGAGGATGACCGCGCCGGCCTCTCCCCACCGAACCGGGAAAGGTACACTCGACGGGAACACAACAAATACATAATCCCCCTTCCAACGATTCAGGGAGCTCGGCAACCCCAACACAAGGCTCATCTTCAGGCGGGCGCTGATGTAAATCCACACCCCCGATTGGTGATGACTCATGCGGTAGAACTAGGTGAAGAGACAGAGGGAGGGCACCACTCCCCTCAGCATGCAGATGACGACGAACCCGACGAGGAGCCCGATGGCATTGGGGCAGAATTGGCACAAGCCCACGTTGTGGGCTTGAAGGAACTCGATGATAAAGGGGTGGAGCGGGAAACGGAGCCCGAAGCGGAAACACTTCTCGTATACCCCAACCTCGTTGGGACCAGGAAGGCAGATCCGCTCGTCGAACGCGGGAGCACGAGCCAAGTAAGGCGGAAGCAGGTAGGCGGAGCGCATACTCCCGATGGTGGTGGCGTAGACCGACGAAGGCCACGCTAAGACCTCTGGGGGCACCCCTAAAAGTTCGCCCCCATGCCGACGAATCGCCGAAGGAGGACTACCCACCAGGCCAGGAGTGACGTTACGCTCCGGCCGACCCGAACCAGTGGCAGAGGAAGACGACATGGGGCAGAGCTCGGGCTGGATCAAGATCAACACAAAGAAGAAAATGACGGGATGGCGGCTCACAACCCACCCGGCTTCTCTACTAAAGACGACCCCGCGAGCGGTGGGGATAAACCCACAGTTACACGTGGCAACATCAAGGGACCGACGGCGCTTCGGAACCCACGTCTCAAAAGTATCGAACAGACCAACTCATGATGATGACCAATTAATGAGTCGGCTTTGACTGACGAGCCTGTCGAAATCGACGGAAGTCACATCGGTCGAGCCGAACCGGCCGAGGCCAATCGACCCGACCAATGGGGGCAATTGTTACGCCTATTTGGCCGAAGCCCGAAAGACACGAGCCCAGAAACCCGACTGCCGATCAGAAGCCCATCTGCGAGACCAGGCCCGCCCGACAAGGCCACCTAGAGGACCCCCGAACATCGATCCGACCCGGCCCCGATGACGCGCAAGTCACTCGCCCACTCCAGCGATAACTGTTCCCCGGGCCCGCTACCACTTAATGGCCGTTAAGGGGAGGTGCTGGCATGGCGTAGGGAGCGGCGATGGGGAGGCGGATTGAGGGGGCACGATCGGGGGCGGACGAGGGACGTGAGTTGTGGGCAATCATGACGGGAGGCCTATAAAAGGGCTAGGAGGACGACTGGACAAAGGACCGCATCTCAGGTAAAAAAACCTAAGGTACTCCAACAACGACCTAGTTCCCCCATTTCATCTCCTTCCCCCCGCTCGCGCCGGAGGACGTCGTTCCGATCTCCTCTCGAGTCGAACCGTCCCCGCCGAGCCTCCTCTTTCAGATCATCATCTGACTTAGGCATCGGAGGGGATTTGGCCGGAACCAAGGTCCGGCCCCCCTGACGAGTGTTCTCGTCTGTTCAGGAGGACGTCAAATCCACGGGCCGAGGCTTCCCCTTCGCTCCATGCTGGCCACGCATCAGGCAAGACGACCGAGGCTACCCCTCATCGTCCGACCGACCGAGGCCGAGCACTTCCATCCGAGCCGAGGCTTCCCCTCCGCTCCACGCCGGCAACACATCAGGCAAGACGACCGAGGCTACCCCTCGTCGCCCGACCGTCCGAGGCCGAGCATCTCACACCGGGCCGAGGCTTCCCCTCAGCCCCCCTTGAGGCCGAGGATCCAGACCCGGCCCAGCTGACGTACTCCACGTCGTCGGCAACTACGATTCGCGTCGCGTCTGCACGGGCTCGACGCACCCAAGGGACCCAAATCGGCCCCTTGACCACGTTGACCGGGCAGTCCACGGTCAACGCTTCTGTAGTGAGAAAACACTCTGAAACACATATGATCGGTATCTAGGCACGTTCCGCTCCGACCCAGGCGAGTTTCCTTCGTCCGGGGAAGGCCTTCTTCGTCCACGCTTCCCGGTGGGGGAGAAGGAATCGGTGTTTTTGAGCCGCATAGCTGCCGCTCGAGTGGCCGAGAACAGTTGCCTCCCTCCTGATCAGGCTACACTGGATGGAGTTAGAGGTGAATGTTTGGCCACCTTCGTGATTCAGGCCGGCCAACAGGTAGAGTGTCTCTGCTTGTTCTCCCTCTAGCTGCTTTCACCGTCTTACCTTTGTTGCCTTGGTGCAGTTGTCCTCGGTGGGTCTTTCGATGAGGCGCCAGTTTGCGGCGCTTCCCAAGGCCAGGTCCGACGCTGGGCGAGATCTTGAGGTCCACGTTGATGACGGGGAGGCAGGTCAGTTAGATGAGGCGCGGGTTATGTCCTTGGAGACCCGCATAACTGAGCTGTCCTCTACCCTGGAAGAGGCGGACCGCGAGAGAGCCTTGGCTTTGACTGCAAAGTCAGAGGCCGAGGCACGGGTCGCCGAGCTTTTGGGAGACGCCGACACGTCTGGGGGAGCCGACAAGATCCCCGTCTCCGTTGCTGCCCCCGAGGCCCTGGAGCTCTCCGATCATCTGGAGGCGGCGGAGGAGCAGGTGAGGGCTCTCCTTGCTCAACTCGACGAGAGATCCCAGGAGATCAAGGTGGAGAGGGCGGAGCACCAACGCCAGATCGAGACCTTGGAGGCTCGGGTGCGTGGGCTTGAGGAGGTGGATCCATCCCGGATCGCCCGAGACGTCGTGGAGGAGTATGCCACCTCCTTCGTTGAGTCCGCCTTGGCTGAGACGTTCGAGAAGGGTTTCGCCCGTTGCCAATCTGAGATCCAGAAGAAGTTCCCGCTCTCGGGAGTCAACTTCGAGGATCTCCGGGTGCACCCTGTCGGTGAAACGGAGCGTGGGGGCGCCCCAAGTGAACAGCCAGCATGTGGCTCCACGGGCGCCCCTGGAGATTTTTGAGGGAGGGGAATGCCCCTCGGCCTCTTCGTACGCCTCTTTGCACATCCTTTTGTTAGGCGCACGCTTAGCAGGCGTCCTATCGGGCGAGGCTTCCTTTATCCCGAGTGGGATTCTTGGGTACACATTTATCTGGAGAGGAACAAACTTAAATAAATTTATTTCGTAGAAGAATAATACATTTATTGAAAGTACTTGCGTAAGTGTTCCGTGTTCCAGGCGTGAGTGAGAATCCTCCCCTCCATATTGGCTAGACGGTAGGTTGCTGACCGGCGCCCCGCTTGCATCGCGGCGACGCGGTGTCGTTTACCGCAAGTTTCACGGTTAGTGTAGGGTGCGGGAATATCGAACTCAGGGAGGCGAGGTTGTGCTTGGGTCAGGTAGGACCTAAATCACCCCGAGGGGCGAGCTAGCCCGAATCGGTGAATGGTTGTCACGAAAGGAAATAAATGGGTATGAACAACAAGAAAGAAAACCCGGGACTTTGGTTTCCAACCCGACGAGATACTCTCGCCGATACGGCCTACGGGTATGGGTAGCGATCGGGATTAGGGTCTAATGGTGAGACGTTGCCTCTGGATGTGGTACCGGCGTCCCATGGGCCCGATATTCCGGTCGGTGCCCAGGATGATACACCGGACTTCCCGAATTCGATCAGTGGGCACTCCCATGTCCATTAACACTGATCGATCCCGGGAGCACTAAGCCCGCAACGATATCTCCCACCGTCTCATCCTGCCGCTCCCGCGTGCTAGGATTCGGCGTCTACGCTAAGGGTGTGAGCTATGGCTAGGGAGTCAACCGCCAAGTTTATTCCCCCTTGGCCCGACGGTCAAAGGCGGTCTTTTTCCCACCGATGACAATGAAACACCCCGCGTAACCGTTAGTTTCCTACTCCCTATCGATTTCCTAACCCTATGGACGCATTGGGAAGAGCCCCCGAAGGGGTTTCCACCAAAATCCCAGATTTGGGAACTACTCACAAAAATTCATGAAAAAGCGATCTAAATGAAATTTAACCGTTGGAATCATAATCAGACAATTGCAATGCGGAAGTAATAGAGTAATAAAGACAATACTAAAATTTTAGAAAGATCTGAAAACTTACAAAAGAGTAACAATTACAGCCGTCACAAGGAAATAAAACAGTAGAAAAAACAACAGCTCTCGTTTCTGGAACCCTAGGGGTTCTATTTATAGACCGTCGCATCAACCAATCGGTTGACAAGTCAACCGATCGGTTGATCCGTTACAAATTAATATCAGAAAACGGTGATTTTTCACCCGATCACATGAACCGGTCGTGTGAGTTCTTGAGTGACCGGTTGGATCTTGAAGCTGTCGGGTGAATCGATCGGTTCGACGTCCGTGTCTTCAGCTCTTCTTTTTCAGCTACAGATGAACCGATCGGGTGAGAGTCACCCGATCGGTTGGCGTTTTGCTTCGAGAAAACAGAGAACAGCCCCTGCTGAACCGGTCTGCGAACCGGTCGGGTGGCTTCTTCGTGAGCTGCGGCAGAGACCGGGTGGTGCACGCGTGCATCACCCGATCGGTTGGAGATGACCAACCGACCGGGTGAGGGGCTGAAAGATGAATTCTTTGGCGTTTGACCCCCTGGATCACGCGTGACTTCTCCCGTTGCTCCGGGGACTTGGGATATCATCGTTAAACGTCCCCTACGTGGTCAATCCCCTGCAATCATGGATAAACAAAGAAAAGTGAAAGAAAACGGGAAAATACACGAAAACGAATAAGAGACGGCGGAAAAACACGGAGAAACACAAAAGAAAACGTGCGTGAATATATGAAATATAAACGCACGTCAAAATCCCCCAAGCTGAACTCTTCCTCGTCCTCGAGGAAGACGAGTGAGAGTAGGAGCTCGGAAGGGAAAAATAGAGAGGAAGAAAGAAAAAGAAAACTCTAAGCCCTAGATCGTCCATCAGAGCCACCAAAATCAAAAACGACACACCAAGCAAGCAAACGCCAAATCACACCACTAAACCTAGGAAAGCGAGTCCAAATAAGTGTCGTGGGTCCACGCAGTGAAGCGCGAGTGAGCGTGGTCGTGTGCTAGCAAATGGTGATGCTTTCTACGATGTGCTATGAGGCTCGATATACACAAATCCAAGATATGACCCAAAATATCGATCCGAATTGAATTAAGCGGCGAATATAAGTTCAAGCATGCATGAGAAGAGTGAGAATAGAAGCGTATCATGCATCAGGGACTCCACAACTAGGGTCAAGGAAATCACGCCACTATAGCCTAGATACTAGCTAAAAAGTTCCTAAGCCAAGTGTTTTCGATAACGACGGGGGTTGAGATGATGTGGAGAAGAACACTCGGTGCAAATTCTCGCCTTCCCTTTATTCTCGGCAAGTAGGAAAATATTCACACGGGAATTTTTTTTTGGGTTTTGGGTATTTGCATATTTTTTTGGCTTTTTGGCTATACAATCTTTTTCTTTTCTCTTTTTTGGGTTTTTCTTTTCTTTTCTCTTTTTTTTTTGGATTTTTGGGTTTTTGGCTATACACATGTGTACTCTCCCAAGTGGGAGAACGGTACACGACGAGGGGATTTGCACCAAGTAAAACAAAAAAGAAGTCGAAATCTAAACACTCGGGCAAAGGAAACTATTCTCGCTAAATAGAGCTTAGGCTAAATGGGTTATCCTAGTCCTTAGTTGTGGAATCCCGACGCATGCGAATTGAAGTATACGATATAAATATAGCATGCATAAAGTGGAAACAAATACCGCATATTCAAATCGGAGCATGATAATCTAGGGGTCATTCCTGGACAGGTATATAAAGTAATATCATAAAGCAGAAGCACACCAAATGCTAGTCACGACACACGACTCACAAAAAGCTAAGTGGACCCACGATGCGTGAAATGCAAGAGGACTCGAAATCCTAGGGTTAGTGAGTGTGATTATCGATGCAATGCTAGGTGTGTGTGACTTTGTGGCGATTCATCATAGGATTCATCTCTAGGAGAAAGAGCTAGAAAAGAAGAAAAGAGAAAAAAGAAAAACACGGAGAAAAACGACTCAAATAAACGAAAAGAAGGACTCAAACGACGCACACAGTGCGACTCCCCCAAGCTGAAGTTTGCATTGCCCTCAATGCAATATGAGTGAGTACGGGAGGGCAATGAAAATGGGGGGGGATACGCACTGACACAAAAAGAAATGAAAACGAGGAAAACACATAGATGAAACTGAAAAGGAAAGAAAGATCAAAATCAAAATCAAACAATACGAAAATAAAAATAAAATCACACGACACGACACTCAAAAAGTGAAAAACAAGCACACACACAAAAATGAGAAAAACAAACAAAACACGACAGCACACCAAAACAGACGTCCCCCAAGCTAGACCAGAAAGTGCTAGAGAAATGATGTGATCGATGAAATGCAGAGACGTGCAAGGGGGAGTCAATCAGATTCGCTGGTACTGGAATGGTAGGGGGAGGGGGAGGAGGGAGGGGAATAGTGAATGAAAGAATCCTCAGAGGAAGAGGAGGGTGTGCCTATGGGTGAAGGAGGGGCGACAGGCTGGAGCACGGGAGGATCGATGTGCACCGGTGGGCTGTGGTGGAAGAAGATCGTACTAGGTGGGCCGACAGTTGGGTGCCAATCGGGAGGATCCAAGGGTGGTAGATGCACTAATGGAGAATACCAAGGATCGGGGTAAAACTCCCAAGGAAGACGAGACGGGGTATAGGGTACCCGCAAAGGGGCCAAAGGTGGCAGGATCGCGAAAGGTTAGCAGGCGGGGCTGTAGAGGTAGACAGCGCGGTCTTCACCGAAGGGAGTGAGCATATTGATGTCGATCAAGTAATCGCGATCAATACGAAGCAAAATAGGGAGGTCGGGGGGTACCCTCAGAACACAGCTGACAATAAGAGTGATCATCCCACCACAACAGATGGAACCAGAAGTGGCGCGGCTAACAGCGAAAATTTCGTGGACGATCCAATGAGCGGTGTTTATGGGCATAGGTATGTGCCCAAGGATTCTGTCATCGGACATGGCATAGAGAAAGAAGAGCTCATCCCTAGATACAGTGGACACATCCACGTGGGCGAAAACAGTGTTGGCGAGAATGCAATGGGCGAGGCGGTAACACGGGTGAATAATGTAGGAGGCAGGAGCCTCGGGTGGAAAGGTGGTGTACCGGGTAAATCGTTGCCAAACACCATCAGCCCGAAATTGAGAGTAGATGTCAGTTCGATCGTGGGTGGAATGTTCAGTATTAAGATCGGGGTGACGGAGATTAAGGATATTGTTCAGCTCGATGAAACCCAGAGAAAAGTCATAATTGAAAGCGCGGAAGGAGAAACCTCCATCAAACAACTCGAGGGAACTGAGGAATTCAAGCGTGAGATTTCTGTGTGTGTGAGCATGGATGTGAGAGAGGGTATGGCACCCGATACAGTTGAAAATTCTGGCGACGCCGTTCGAAAGCCCTAGAGCTTCGAGTGTGGGGCGATCGGCGAAGAGTGTAGGTCTCATCGGACGATGAAGCAGTGCTCGCAAACGGTCAGACTGCTCTTCCGTAGAAGGGTTTATGCCAAGGAAAGAGGGGGAAAAGGGGCCGTGGAGCGGATCACGGCGCGAAGATGATGCAATTTCTTTCCCTTTCTTAGACATGGCGGCTATGTGGGTGGCGAACTTAAGATGAATATAGGGCAAGTGAAACAGATACCACACCAATTTATGATATTACAGATAAAGTTGAAGATGTGCAGAGTGGAAGAATGTTACCCATCAATGTAGCAAGATCAAGCGCCTGGGGGTCTCGCGTAGTAGGAGGAAACAATCCGGGAAGCCGCCGCTCGCTGATCCGACAAGAACATGATTTTGAAAATTTTGGGGCTAGGGTTAGGGTTTGGGGGTTTTGATGATGGAATGTCCACGATGGCGAGGTGGTGGAGGTGGGGAAGTATGGGAGCGAGTGGCGATGAGGGTTTAGGGACAGGATGTGGGGTCGAGGAAGTCGATTCTACAGCTGGAGGGTGTGAAATCGCGTGAAGGGGGTTTTCTGAGGTCGGGTGGCGGTCGCCGTGTGTTAAGGCTATTTATAGGGTCGAACGTGAACCGATCGGGTGGGAACCCACCCGATCGGGTAGCCAAATTTCGAAAGTTCTAGTCGGTCAACAGCTACAGGCGAACCGGTCGGTTGAAATGTCAACCGATCGGTTGGCCGCTTACCAAGTTTTTCCCGAGAATTTAGGGCTGCTCACCCGGTTGCTTCAACCGATCGAGCTCGAACTCAACCGATCGGGTGGTTTCCCCCAAAAATTTCCCGAGAGTCCTCCCCAGCTCACCCGGTCTGTCACCCGGTCGCGCTCAGATTCAACCGATCGGTTCATTCGGGGGCAGTTCTTGGTTTGTATCTGACACATCCCAACCGATCGTGTGGGAACCCACCCGATCGGTTGGGGCCCTGTTTTTCTGCAAAAACCCAAGAAATGCCTGAGTTCCTTCATAGAAGTTGATTCGGCTGGATTTATTTATAAAAATAGAGAAAAATAAAGTGGAAAAAGAAATACTACAAAACGAAGCATAAGTTTAGAACATGGGTTGCCTCCCATGAAGCGCACTTGTTTAACGTCGTTGGCTCGACGCCCGCAGCGGTGGTCAATTAGGATCCGGAGGGTTGGAGGAAGAGTTGTCGCTCGTGGGGGATCCGACCGGAGAGAATTCTGGTTCTCCTACTGCATAGTGTTTCAGACGCTGCCCGTTTACTTTAAACGGCTCATCCCTTCCCATTATCTCGATAGCCCCATGCGGGAAAACCTTGGTGACGCGGAACGGTCCCGACCATCTTGACTTGAGTTTCCCAGGAAAGAGCTTCAGCCGTGAGTTGAACAGGAGAACTAAGTCCCCTTCTTTGAATTCCCTCCTTAAGATTCGCTTATCGTGCCAGCGCTTCAGCTTCTCCTTGTAGATCTTGGCGTTCTCATAGGCATTGAGCCGGATTTCGTCGAGTTCGTTGAGTTGTAGCTGCCGGTGCACTCCTACCTTCTTGGTGTCGAAGTTCAGATTCTTAACCGCCCAATATGCCTTATGTTCCAATTCCACAGGAAGATGGCAAGCTTTTCCATAGACGAGCCGGTAGGGAGTTGTGCCGATAGGAGTTTTAAATGCCGTCCTGTAAGCCCAAAGCGCGTCAGGGAGCTTTGATGACCAGTCCTTCCTGGAATTGGCCACTGTCTTTTCTAGTATGCTTTTAATCTACCGGTTAGAGACTTCCGCCTGACCGCTGGTCTGCGGGTGGTAGGCACGCCCCACCCGGTGTTGTACCCCGTATTTCTTTAAGAGGGCCTCAAATTTCTTCTCTATAAAGTGGCTTCCTCCGTCACTGATCAGGACACGAGGCACACCGAACCGCGGGTAGATGTTGCTTTTAAAGAACTTGGCCACCACTCTGGAGTCATTGGTTGGACTGGCCACCGCTTCAACCCATTTCGACACGTAGTCTACCGCCACCAAGATATACTGGTTCCCCGAGGAAGAAGGGAACGGTCCCATGAAGTCCACTCCCCATACATCGAAGATTTCTATCTCCAGGATGTAGTGTTGAGGCATCTCATTTCTTTTGGAGATACTCCCAGCTCTTTGGCATCTATCGCAGGCTTGGACATAAACATGTGTGTCCTTGAAGAGTGTAGGCCAGTAAAATCCGCTTTGGAGAATTTTTGCGGTGGTCTTGTAAGTGCTCGCGTGCCCTCCACATTGCTGCCCGTGGCAGTGGGAAATGATGGAAGTCGCCTCAGTTTCAGGGATGCATCTTCGTATCACCCCATCATTGCAGGTTTTGTATAGGTGGGGGTCATCCCAATAGAATTTGCGGACCTCATGGAAAAATTTCTTCTTCTGCTGAAAGCTCACATTGTGGGGAACGATGGCACAAGCCAGATAATTTGCGAGGTCGGCGTACCAGGGGGTCCAGGAGGAAGAGACAGAGAAGAGATGCTCATCAGGGAGTGAATCATCGATCGGTGTAGCATTTAAATCGAGAGTGGGCATCCTGGACAGGTGATCGGCAACAACATTCTCCGCCCCCTTCTTGTCTCTGATTTCCAGGTCAAACTCCTGGAGGAGGAGAATCCATCTGATGAGTCGTGGCTTGGCTTCTTTCTTGTTCAATAGGTATTTAAGAGCCGCGTGATCCGTGTGTACGATCACCTTGGCGCCAACGAGATATTGTCGGAACTTATCCATGGCATAGATCACCGCGAGCAATTCCTTTTCCGTGGTAGTATAATTTCTTTGGGCGGCGTCGAGGGTTTTGCTCGTATAATATATGACGTGAAGATTTTTATCTTTCCTCTGCCCTAGGACGGCACCAACCGCATAATCACTAGCGTCACACATCAGCTCAAAGGGGAGTGCCCAGTTTGGTGGCTGTATTATGGGCGCGAAAATCAATGCTTGCTTCAAAGTGCGGAAGGCCTCCATACACTCCTCGCTGAAGACGAAAGGTGCATCCTTCACGAGGAGCTGGGTCAGAGGCCTGGAAATCTTCGAGAAGTCTTTTATAAAGCGGCGATAAAATCCCGCATGTCCTAAGAAACCACGGACTCCTCGAAGGTTGTGCGGTGGTGGAAGCTTTTCAATCACTTCGACTTTAGCCTTATCAACCTCGATTCCCCTCGAAGAGATGATGTGTCCCAGCACAACTCCCTCTTGGACCATGAAGTGACACTTCTCCCAGTTTAGGACTAGTCCCTTTTCCTGACATCTCTCCAGGACCTTAGTGAGATTACTGAGGCACGAGTCAAATTTAGTTCCGTAGACTGAGAAGTCGTCCATGAAAACCTCCATGATGTCTAGGGAGTAGTCGGAGAAGATAGCGGACATGAGTCTTTGGAATGTAGCAGGGGCGTTACAAAGTCCGAACGGCATTCTTCTATAGGCATACGTCCCGAACGGGCAAGTGAAAGTCGTCTTCTCCTGGTCATCGTTATGAATAGGGATTTGAAGAAATCCTGAATACCCGTCCATAAAACAGAAATAATTATGCTTCGCCAGCCTCTCGAGCATCTGGTCAATAAAGGGGAGGGGGTAATGATCCTTCCTTGTAGCCTTGTTCAGCTTTCTATAGTCAATGCACATCCTGTACCCCGTAACGGTCCTCGTTGGTACAAGCTCGTTCTTTTCATTGCGAACCACCGTCATTCCTCCCTTCTTGGGTACAACGTGCACTGAGCTAACCCAGCGACTATCGGAGATAGGGTATATAATACCGGCATGTAGAAGCCTAACAATCTCTTTCTTCACAACTTCCATCATTATGGGATTTAACCTCCGCTGTGGCTCAATCGAGGAGGCTTGCTCATCTTCAAGCAGAATTCTGTGTGAGCAGAGGCCTAAGCTAACCCCTTTTAAATCCTCAATTGCATATCCGAAAACTCCTTTAAACCTTTTTAGAACTCCAAGAAGTTTGGTCATTTGGTCCTTGGGTAGTGAAGAGTTGATTATAACCGGAATGGTCGAGCCTGCTCCCAAATATTCATATTTAAGCCCCGGCGGTAATTCTTTCATCTCAACTTCTTGGGGCCCTGACGCATACTTTTCAAGCTGAGCATCCTCAAGGGAAAGGAGTTCTTCGTGGATTTCACTGAAGCCAGCATCCGGAATCTCACCCTCGGCCGTGGCTCCTAGCGGTGAAATTTCGCAGGGTATATTGGGAACGATCGAGGGATGCACCGGGTCTCTTCTGAGCTCATCATAATTATCCGGGAAGAAGGCTTGTAGGTGAAAACAGGTTTCAGTCATCGACGATTCTCCACAACCGTTTCCAGCTTCTCCATTGTCCAAAGACCGGGGACGCTCAATTGAAGTCTGCAAGGGGTAGATCGATTCCTGTTCAGCGTCGCCTCCAAACCTGGTCGGGTGGTTCTCCTGACACAACTCTGCGGCTGACTCTTCTTCACTACATTCGAGACCATGGTTGTCGATATACGCCATTTCTCCGTGGGGAAAGGGAGTTGCCATGGCAAGGTGCTCTTGCGCATCTCGATATCTCTGGCCTTCCACGGCGGCAGACAGGAGGGATAGTATATTTGAAGTATTCAGTGATTCTGCTAAGCTCTGCGCCAAACAGCGGATATGGTGAGAGTGATCCCAGATGTCTCCTGAAACTGCATGCAACATCTCTGCCGTGGTCCCGGGATCTTATACGAAAGGAGAGAGAGAGAACTGCACAAGTGGCAAACACGTCAAAAGCACATGTTGCATAAACAGGAACCGTAAGTTGCGATGGAACCACGTCGATCCACTCAGTTAGCTTTATACAATTACTATCCACAATATATCCAAGTGAAATCTGAAAGTGTAGAGAGAGCGAAAATTATCGCGAGGTAGGGATATGAGCTAGACACGAGGGTTCAAGAGATCCTAAAATAACAAGCATGTTGCCTCCCCGGCAACGGCGCCATAAACTTGACCGGCGCCCCGCTTGCGGCGCGGCGGCGCGGTGTCGTTTACCGCAAGTTTCACGGTTAGTGTAGGGTGCGGGAATATCGAACTCAGGGAGGCGAGGTTGTGCTTGGGTCAGGTAGGACCTAAATCACCCCGAGGGGCGAGCTAGCCCGAATCGGTGAATGGTTGTCACGAAAGGAAATAAATGGGTATGAACAACAAGAAAGAAAACCCGGGACTTTGGTTTCCAACCCGACGAGAGACTCTCGCCGATACGGCCTACGGGTATGGGTAGCGATCGGGATTAGGGTCTAATGGTGAGACGTTGCCTCTGGAAGTGGTACCGGCGTCCCATGGGCCTGATATTCCGGTCGGTGCCCAGGATGATACACCGGACTTCCCGGATTAGATCAGTGGGCATTCCCGTGTCCATTAACACTGATCGATCCTGGGAGCACTAAGCCCGCAACGATATCTCCTAACGTCTCATCCTGCCGCTCCCGCGTGCTAGGATTCGACGTCTACGCTAAGGGTGTGAGCTATGGCTAGGGAGTCAACCGCCAAGTTTATTCCCCCTTGGCCCGACGGTCAAAGGCGGTCTTTTTCCCGCCGATGACAATGAAACACCCCGCGTAACCGTTAGATTCCTACTCCCTATCGATTTCCTAACCCTATGGACGCATCGGGAAGAGCCCCCGAAGGGGTTTCCACCAAAATCCCAGATTTGGGAACTACTCACAAAAATTCATGAAAAAGCGATCTAAATGAAATTTAACCGTTGGAATCATAATCAGACAATTGCAATGCGGAAGTAATAGAGTAATAAAGACAATACTAAAATTTTAGAAAGATCTGAAAACTTACAAAAGAGTAACAATTACAGCCGTCACAAGGAAATAAAACAGTAGAAAAAACAACAGCTCTCGTTTCTGGAACCCTAGGGGTTCTATTTATAGACCGTCGCATCAACCGATCGGTTGACAAGTCAACCGATCGGTTGATCCGTTACAAATTAATATCAGAAAACGGCGATTTTTCACCCGATCACATGAACCGGTCGTGTGAGTTCTTGAGTGACCGGTTGGATCTTGAAGCTGTCGGGTGAATCGATCGGTTCGACGTCCGTGTCTTCAGCTCTTCTTTTTCAGCTACAGATGAACCGATCGGGTGAGAGTCACCCGATCGGTTGGCGCTTTGCTTCGAGAAAACAGAGAACAGCCCCCGCTGAACCGGTCTGTGAACTGGTCGGGTGGCTTCTTCGTGAGCTGCGGCAGAGACCGGGTGGTGCACGCGTGCATCACCCGATCGGTTGGAGATGACCAACCGACCGGGTGAGGGGCTGAAAGATGAAATCTTTGGCGTTTGACCCCCTGGATCACGCGTGACTTCTCCCGTTGCTCCGGGGACTTGGGATATCATTGTTATACGTCCCCTACGTGGTCAATCCCCTGCAATCATGGATGAACAAAGAAAAGTGAAAGAAAACGGGAAAATACACGAAAACGAATAAGAGACGGCGGAAAAACACGGAGAAACACAAAAGAAAACGTGTGTGAATATATGAAATATAAACGCATGTTAGTTGCGGGTCCGAGGACCTCGATGACTTTGTAGGGTCCCTCCCATTTAGCCGCGAGCTTCCCTTTGCGAGCAATATCCAGGTTGAAGCTTGCTTTCCGGAGGACCAGGTCCCCAAGGTGGAAGCTCCTTCCCTTGACCCGAGAATTGTAGTATCGGGCCACCTTCTGCTTCTGACGGATGATGGTGGCTAAGGCTTGCTCCCGTCGCTCGCCGAGGAGCTCCAGACCGAGCTCTAGGCCTTGCAAGTTCCTGTCTTCATCAAAGCACTTGAGGCGGAGAGACTCTTCACCCAGTTCGACCGGTACCACTGCCTCGGCCTCGTAGGCCAGTATGAACGGGGTTTCGCCGGTGGCCTCCTTGTGGGTCGTCCGGTATGACCAGAGTATCCCGGGGAGCTCTTCTGGCCAGTTTCCTTCGGCATCCTTCACTTTCTTTCGGTGGGGCTCTATGATGCATTTGTTGGTTGCTTCCGCCATCCCGTTGGTCTGGGGGTGCGCTACAGAGGCGAAGAGGAGCTTGATCCCCCATTCCGTGCAAAAATTTTTGAACCCCGCGGAGTCGAACTGTTTCCCGTTGTCTGTGACGATGGCCCGTGGTACCCCGAATCTGGAGATGATGGAATTCCACACGTAGCTTTTCGCTTTCTTCCACGTGATGGTGGCCAATGGTTCAGCCTCGATCCATTTGGTAAAGTAGTCTACCGCCACAATCAGATACTTCCGCTGCCCCTGACCCGGCTTAAATGGTCCGAAGATGTCGAGCCCCCATTTCGCAAAGGGGATGGGGCTCACGATAGGGATGAGCTCCGACGGGGGAGTTGAGGTGTGGTTGTCATACCTCTGACATTCTTGGCACCTTTGGACGTAGTTCGTTGCGTCCTGGACCAGGTTCGGCCAGTAGTATCCCTGTCTCAAGATCTTCTGTGCGACCATCGTGCCCCCGTGGTGATTTCCGCAGATCCCTTCGTGAACCTCCCGTAGGACGTAGTCAGCTTCCTGCGGTCCGATGCATTTCAGCTATGGGAGGACATCTGCCTTCGTCCAGCGTCTTCGGTAGAGCGTCCCCTCATGGATCACGTATCGGAGCGCCTTCCTTTCCAGGGTCCGACGCTCGTCCCAGTCCGTCGGCACCTCCCCATGAGTGAGGTACCGTATGATCGGGTCCATCCAGGTGGGATCTTGGTCAATCGCAATCACCTCCCGCTCTTCTGTGCTGGTGGACTGCAGGTTCTCTACGTAAATGGCGCGGCCCAGCTCCTTGGTCGCGGACGAGGCTAGCTTCGACAACACGTCTGCCTGTGCGTTCTCCGATCGTGGGAGATGCAAGACTTCCGTGCTTTTGAACCTGGACAACGCCGCTTTGGCGACGGCGAGATACCTCTGCATTGCTTCCTCCCGCGCCTCGTAACTTTCCAGAAGCTGGTTGACAATGAGCTTCGAGTCGCTGAGGAGGCGCACGGACTCGGCCCTGAGCTCCAGGGCCAGCCTCAGGCCGTTGATCATGTTGGATATGGAAGACGTTTGTACACCCTTGTGGGGGATGTACGAGGGAATACGGACCTCGAACGTCGCGTACACGAAGGCGTGTACAAAGGGAATCTGTTCCCTTGCGAAAAGGATCTCTGGATGAGTGGGAAAGTCGCATTATATATGCATAAGTGCATGCGACATATGGCTAATAAAGGGGGAATATCTTAAGCTTATGTTGTACCATGCATATGGTACAACTTAAGCTTATAATGTGCCATGTATCATGGTACACCTTAATTAAGTTGTTCCAAAGGAACAACTTACCCTAAAATAACTACCTTGGGGGCTATAAATAAGACCCAAGGGTAAGCCATTTCTTACACCATTTGCATGAAATTCATGCATGCATCTTCATCCTAGCGAAGCTCTGCAGAAATCCTTTCTCTCCCTCTTATCCAAGTTCTTAATCTAAAGTAGAGATTTAGATTGTGGATTAGTAGCCTTACTCCGTTCGTGAGAAGACTCGATCCGTCGTGGTGAATCCGAAGGCGAAGTTCGTAGACTACCGTGCCGCATACGCAAGCGTAAGTCTAAACTTCATGTTATCGATCCTAACTCTGTTTTGGACAGGATCCTACATTGGTATCAGAGCCATACGGGTTCGCCCCGGAGAAACTATGAACGAGTCGTTGTCTTTTTCACGGATGGGTATCCTACCATTACAGATATGGTAGGAACTCTTCGTGACGGAGAGAACGCAGCGGTTGTTCTTTTCACGTTAGGGTCTTCTGTCATTACGGACATGGCAGGAACTCTCCGTGACGGGAAGAACCGACCGTTCATATCGTCAAACTCGCTCTCTTCATGGATGCTGAGTCTCCATTCATAGGGAATGGGCGCTCTCTTCATGTGGAGCGCGTAGTTTACGAATTTTTTGAAGTGTGTTCATTTTTTGGCACACGGCCATTGGAGGACAACTACTTCCTCGACAAACGGGTGCTTCACCGGAGAAGAAGGTGGTGGTTATTCCCATCGGGGAAGATGATTTTTTGTGCATGTGCACCATGACCAAATGGGTTATGAAGGCCATGCACCCCCTCCCCATGCGGAGGGGTTGGCTACGGCCAATAACCACCGCGGCAACCCCCTCCGACGGGGGTGCACGGCCACTCCATGAAAGGGGAAACCGGCCATGGCCAAAAGGGCCATGGCCGGTCAAGGCCAATGTGCCATGGCCGGGCCATGGCCGGCCGGCCATGGCCGGCCATGGCCATGGCCGGCCTGCCCTGGCCGACCACGGCCAGGCCAGGGGCGGCCCTGGCCGGCCACGGCCAGGGCCAGGCCCTGGCCGCGGCCAGGCCAGGGCCAGGCCGCCCTGGCCCGGCCAGGGGCCAGGCCGCCCTGGCCGGGGCCAGGGCAGGGGCCCTAGCCACCCTGGCAGAGGCCAGGGCAGCGCCCTGGCCTCAGGCCAGGGCCTGGCCAGCCCCGGCCCTGGCAGAGGCCAGGGTCCGGCCAGCCCTGGCCTCGGCCATGGCCTGGCCGATGGCCGGCCTTGGCCGCTGCCAGGGCCACGGTCGGCCCTGGCAGCGGTCAGGGTCTGGCCGGGGGGCCGGACTGATCGGCATTGGCCGGCAGTAATTCAGACCAATTCGGCAAAAGGCCTTGGTTGAACACGAACGTGCCGACTAGCCCATACGGGGCCAAACGACAGTCATCTGTATCGAAATTCTCTCATACGGGGAGAAACGCCTGGATCCATACGGGAGCCCGCGACGATAGTTTGCAGAAAAATCCCAAAAGGGGGATCCGACCTTGGCACGGCTACGGCTCATTCCCGACAAATGGTCAGGAAGTGCCGAATGTTTCACTAGTATCATAAGGGTACTAAGATGAAATATTTTTTTTTGAAAAATACGTTTTCATACGTTTTGAAAAATACGTTTTCATACGTTTTGAAAAATACGTTTTCAAAAAAAAAAACGCTTTTCCGCTGCAAAGTACTATAACAGTACTAACATTTGATAAAGTGAGGGAGAAATATTGAAAGTTACTCTAGATGGTGATTGGAAACATAGTGACCTTTCCGATTCTAGAGTAACATCTTCAATATTTTTCGAAAGTAACTTATTAAATATAATAATATCATTCCAAGTGGGAATTTTTTTTAAGTGGGAGTGATATTAAACTAGTCTGAAATTTCACATTCGATTGACTCAGTATCTCAATGGATCATGATTCGACCAGTGGTCTTTTGGACTAGTTTGTGGGACACCTCAGTTAGTCTGAGGATAGTGAACCATGACTTAGCCATTTCCCTGGTCGGTCCGCTGGCCGAGACTAATGAATCATGAAAATGTATGATGACTATGGGTATAAGAAATTTTTGCAATGAATTTTGATCGAACCTTTGTTTTTTATGTCTTTTGCAGCATTTTAAAAGTAAAATGTCTTCCGCTTCAAATAATATCGTCGCTGAGTTAAACAAAGGTGAAAAACTCAACGGCGATAATTACAAACTTTGGTCCATCAAAATACAATACGTTCTAGAGGAGCAAGAAGTGCTCGAAACTCTAAAGAACGTTATGATTGAACCCGAGTTGGGCACTACGGCCCAACATCGACGAGACAAGGAAGCTTTTGATGCTTGGTCTCGGAAGAATAAGATAGCGCGCATTACGTTATTAAGAAGTATGGCTGATGACATAATGCGCATCTTCCGAGAACATGACCTAGCCATGGACATATGGTCCAAGCTAGAGGAGAAGTTCGGTGGCACATCGGTGTCCAAACTTCGCGCCTTAACTATAAGGTTCGATACATATAAGAAACGTCCAGATCATTCCATGGGGAAACATCTGCGACATATGGCGAACCTTATCTCGGAGTTAAAGGACGCAGGTCATGTGCTCACTGATGAGCAACAAATCCAAGCAGTCATACGTTCCCTACCAAATGGGTGGGATCAAATGAAGATGCATCTCACTCACAATGAGAGCATCAAGACCTTCAGCGATGTTTCCAAGCACCTCGAATTAGAGGAAGAGCGGCTTGCGGCTGCCAAACCAAGTGCAGAAGTGCACATGGTTGCTAGTTCCTCACACGGGGGAAAGAAACGGAAAAATCGTTCGAAGTTCACTAATGAACGTAATAAGCAACCTGAGTCTACCAAGAAACCCAAACATAAGGGTGGGCACAAGAAATGGCACAAGAAGAAAGACTTGAAGAAGATCAAGTGCTTCAAGTGCAACAAGCTCGGTCACTATGCTCGTTCGTGTACGAGTGGAGGGGACGAGGTAACTTGTAAATATACTAGTTACATATGTGTTTCTAGTTCGATATTTCTTGTGGAATCTAATCCGTTTTGGATAATTGATTCAGGTGCCACCGACCACATAGCAAGAGACAGACGGTCCTTCGTGGAGTATCACCGGATACCCCAAGGGACAAAGTGGATCTATGTAGGAAACAACACACGTGTTGAAGTGAAAGGCGTTGGGACTTGCAAGCTAGTCTTGGACAACGGCCGCACTCTCCTACTTCATGATGTCCTCTTCGCTCCAGATATTCGAAGGAATATAATTTCTGTGGTTGTATTAATGGGTCTTGGCTATAACTGGTTTTTTCATGATTGTAATGTGGACTTAAGTTGTAATAATACTCTTATTGGTACTGGGTTTGTATTTAAAGGATTTATTGTAATGAGTACAATGTATGATTCCTCATGTAATGAAAATTTCCTTATTACAAATTCTAAGACTTATGAGTCTGATGTGAATTGTTGGCACGCAAGGCTTGGTCATATTGGACCAACGCGTATGGATAGACTTGCCAAACGTGGCCTTCTATCCAATGTTTCAAAGGTTGAAATGTCGACCTGCGAACATTGCCTTGTGGGGAAATCTTGTCGCAAGCCGTTTGGAACTGGCACAAGGGCCGAGGTTCCATTACAGCTTATCCATTCGGACATATGTGGTCTGATGAATGTCAAGACAAGACGCGGAAAGTCCTATTTCATCACTTTTATTGATGATTTCACCCGATTCGGACATATCTATTTGATATCCCACAAAAGTGAAGCTTTGGCTTGCTTTAAAAACTATATGAGTTTAGTGGAGAATCAATTAGATCGCAAGATTAAGGTCTTGCGAACCGATAGGGGCGGTGAATATCAATCAATAAGTTTTAAGGAACTTTGTGATGAAAAAGGCATAGTACATCAGGTAACTATGCCTTATACTCCTCAGCAAAACGGTGTTGCAGAAAGGAGAAATAGGAATTTAATGGAAATGGTCCGTTCAATGATGGCGCAAGCTAACTTGCCAATCACCTTTTGGGGTGATGCATTATTGACGGCCACTTTCATTTTAAACCGCGTACCCTCGAAATCAGTTAGCTCCACTCCTTATGAGTTGTGGAACCAAAGGTCTCCTGACTTAAACATTTTGAAACATTGGGGTTGTGCATCCTACGCACATATTTCCTCCCATAAGTATGGCAAACTTGGGCCAAGGGGAAGGAAATGTATCTTTATACGATACGTAGAAAACTCCAAAGGTTATGTTTTTGTTAGTCAAGAAGACAATGGTGGGCTAATTGAGTTTGAGTCGAGGGATGTCACTTTCTTGGAAAACGAGTTTCCAAGACAGGGCGAGATAAGTCAGGACTTATCTCTATTTGAGATTTATGATCAAGAAGGATTACCTCATTCGAGTGGGAGAATTCTTGGTGAAAATGAAAATACGTTTCAACCTTCACCGATGGATTATACGAATGACGATTATACTATTCCATACGGGAATAATGATCCAAGTGGGAGCAATTCTAACGACATTCCAAGTGGGAGTGATATTAGAATTGATCTAAATTCAAGTCAACAAGGACTTGAAGAATCTCAAATACGACGTAGTAGTCGTACAAGGTTGGCTCCTCTAAGATTTGAGGATGAATTTCCGCAAACCTTTATGACTTTACTACAAGAAGATGACGAGCCTGCTACTTTCAAATAGGCCGTATCTTGCCCTGCTAAAGACAAATGGATAGAAGCGATGCAAGAGGAATTAGAATCCATGAAAGTTAACCAAGTCTGGGACTTAGTTGACTTACCCAGAGGACGTAGAGCTATTGGGAACAAATGGGTTCTCAAGATCAAGCATAAGGCTGATGGCTCTATTGACAGATATAAAGCTCGCCTTGTCGCGAAAGGTTTTACGCAACAGGAAGGGATAGACTACGAAGAGACCTTCTCACCTGTTGTTCGTTTTACCTCAATTCGCCTGATTCTGGCAATGGTAGCTTGCTTAGACCTCGAATTACATCAAATGGATGTAAAAACTGCTTTTCTCAATGGGGAATTGGACGAGGAGATCTATATGGAACAACCAACAGGGTTTGTAAAAGAAGGAAACGAACATAAGGTTTGTAAACTTCTTAAATCCATATATGGTCTTAAACAATCCTCGAGGCAGTGGTATATACGATTTCAAGAGGTTGTCTTATCAAATGGTTTTTCCATGCTTGATGAAGATAACTGTGTATATATCAAGAGGAATAAGAACAAGTATGTTATTATGTCTCTATATGTAGATGACATCTTAATAGCCGAAAATGACAAGGGCTTTGTGATGGATATCAAGGCTTGGCTTTCATCAGTTTTTGAGATGAAAGACATGGGAGAAGCCGCATATATCCTTGGAGTTAAGATTTCAAGGAATCGTTCGAAGAAACTTCTTTCTCTTTCACAGGAGACTTATATAAAGAAGGTTCTAGAACGTTTTAATATGCAGGACTGCAAGTCCATTGATACTCCAATAAGCAAGTGCGACAATTTATGTCTGAAATCATGTCCAAAGAACCAAAAAGAGAAGGAGATTATGGAAAAAGTTCCATATTCCAGTGCAGTTGGTAGTCTAATGTACGCTATGATGTGTACAAGACCGGACATCTGTTTTGCCGTTGGAATGGTAAGTCGTTACCAATCCAACCCAGGGCAAGTACACTGGAAAGCGGTTAAGAGGATAATGCGGTATCTCAAAGGAACTGCAGACTTTGCTTTATGCTATCAAGGAGATGCATTGAGGCTCAAAGGCTACACTGATGCTGATTGGGCGGGTGATCTCGATGAGCGACGATCGACCTCAGGATATATTTTTCTACTCGGATCTGGTGCAATATCCTGGAGTAGCAAGAAACAATCCTGCATCGCACTTTCAACCATGGAAGCCGAGTTTGTAGCATTTAGCATGGCAGTTCAAGAGGCTGTTTGGCTTAGGAAGTTATTAGACAGGCTAATTAATGCAAGTGACTCAGGTGCTGTACCTATACACAGCGACAGTCAAGCATCTATAGCCTATGTCAAAGATCTGAAATTCCATTGTAAGACCAAACACATAGATATCCGCTACAAATTTGCAAAAGACTATGATAAGACCAAGAAGGTAGACATAAGGTACATATCTACGCATGAGATGATAGCGGATCCGCTTACGAAGGCGATCCCCAGAGATGTGTTTTACAAACACTTATCATCTCAAGGATTGCGTAAGAGCTGAGTTGTACCAATGTAAATTCCCATGTCTGTAAATGATCAAAATTAATAAAAGAATAAGTTCTTTTTCAAATATTGCATATGAATTTCTTAAGAAATGTTTGTGTACATTTTTGAAATCTCAGCTGAATTGTGTGTATGTCGGACAGATTAAGGTTGGCTCTCTCACATGAGCAACCGCCTTATCTTATCAGATGGATAAGATAGAGATGAGACTAGTTTAAAGTCAAAATCATTAGACGAATGATTTAGAGTCATGACTTAAACAAGATAGTCGAATGAAAGATCTGTATCATATGGATGCTTACAAAAGATCTGAGATCTGTATCACAAGGATATTTGAAAGAGATCTCATAGGATTTTTTCCTATCTGTCTTATGCAGGATGAGAGTCCGTGAATATTTCACGAGTAGTAAGGGGACACAAAAAGATAGTCACTGTTGTGTCTGATCTTTTCTTCCGTACAACATCATTAAGACATACTCTCCCTGGGAAAGGAGTGATGTTGTAATACGTGTTCATACCACGTATGCATTTCGACCACTGAGTTAGTAGCAATAGTGTTTGCTATTATGTGAGACTCAAAGGCAATATGGGTCTTAACTCTTACCCTCATGGACTCCAATTGGTTCCTTTAGATTTGACGAAATGATCGCTATCTTAGCGTGTTACTTATGGGCTATGATAATTCGGCCCGGCGGGGCACGTTAGAAAAGCGAGTCTAGTCAAGATCAGAAGGTTCGCAAGAAGAGGAAGATTGATTTCATATTCGCATTTGGACTTTAATGATTCAAAGCTGGCCAGCCAATTGTAATCCAGATGGGATTCAATTGTTGAATATAAAGTATAAGAAATGTGAAGAAATAATCTAGGGTAAAGCATGCGTTGAACTACTCAACTTTGCACCTTCGAGGTCGTTGTGTATCTCTAACAAGTGCACAACAACAGACTCTACGCGCATGATGGTCGCACGGTCTATTTCTCGGTATGATAGATGAAAGAACTAAGGGAACGACGTTCTCTTACAATCCCCTCAAGTGTGAGTGGGAGATGTTGGATATGGAAGACGTTTGTACACCCTTGTGGGGGATGTACGAGGGAATACGGACCTCGAACGTCGCGTACACGAAGGCGTGTACAAAGGGAATCTGTTCCCTTGCGAAAAGGATCTCTGGATGAGTGGGAAAGTCGCATTATATATGCATAAGTGCATGTGACATATGGCTAATAAAGGGGGAATATCTTAAGCTTATGTTGTACCATGCATATGGTACAACTTAAGCTTATAATGTGCCATGTATCATGGTACACCTTAATTAAGTTGTTCCAAAGGAACAACTTACCCTAAAATAACTACCTTGGGGGCTATAAATAAGACCCAAGGGTAAGCCATTTCTTACACCATTTGCATGAAATTCATGCATGCATCTTCATCCTAGCGAAGCTCTGCAGAAATCCTTTCTCTCCCTCTTATCCAAATTCTTAATCTAAAGTAGAGATTTAGATTGTGGATTAGTAGCCTTACTCCGTTCGTGAGAAGACTCGATCCGTCGTGGCGAATCCGAAGGCGAAGTTCGTAGACTACCGTGCCGCATACGCAAGCGTAAGTCTAAACTTCATGTTATCGATCCTAACTCTGTTTTGGACAGGATCCTACAGATCACCGCTTCGTACTCCGCCACGTTGTTGGTGGCCGGGAACTCGAACCGCAACGCGTATTCCACGATGTTCCCTTCCGGAGATCGGATCGTGATCCCAGCCCCGCCTCCTGACTGTGTTGCCGATCCGTCCACATGGACTATCCATGCTCTTTGGGACTCCTGACTGGAGGTGGTCAGCCGAAAGAAAAGATAGGGGCTGGGCGATTACCGTTACTGGGCCTTCTTCCCCCGGGGGTGTTCTCCTTCCGTTGTGCATTCAGCGATGAAGTCGGCCAAGGCCTGCCCCTTGATGGCCGTGCGTGGCTTGAATCGGAGGTCGAACTCGCTCAATTCCACCCCCCAGTTTAGCATCCTTCCCATTCGATCGAATCTCTTGAGATTCTGCTCCAATTGTGAGTCGGTCAAGACCAGTATGGTGTGGGCTTGGAAGTATGGCATGAGCCTTCACGCTGAGAGAACGAGGGCGTACGCTAGTTTCTCCATGGGCGAGTATCGCACCTCCGCCCCCTTCAAGATCTGGCTCATGTAGTACACCGGCCACTGCACGCCACCGTCATCCCTGATTAGCACCGAGCTCACTGCTTCCTCCGCGCGTGCCAGGTAAAGGCTTAACGACTCCCCTTCTCGTGGCTTGGACAGGAGAGGCGGGCTGCGGAGGTACTCCTTGAGATCCGCAAACGCCCGGGAGCAGTCTTCGTCCCATGGTATCGCCTTCCTGTTATCTGATGGTTCCGTGATCGCTTTCCTCAGAACTTTGAAGAAGGGGAGCGATCTTTCCGCCGATTTGGATAGGAATCACCCCAAGGCCGCGATGCGCCCACTCAGCCTCTGTAGCTCTTTGATTGTCGTCGGCTCCCGCATGTTGATCAATGCCTCGATCTTGTCAGGATTAGCTTCAATGCCATGGTTAGTTATCATAAATCCCAAGAATTTTCCAGATCTTACCACGAACGTGCACTTCGTGGGGTTGAGTCGGATGTTATGTCGCCGCAACCGCTCGAAGGTTTCACGGAGGTCGGCGATATGGTCCTCCAGCTTTCTCGACTTGACAAGCATGTCGTCGACGTAGACCTCCAGGTTCCTCCAGATCTGGGAGTAAAAAACCTTGTTGACCATTCTCTGGTAGGTGGCCCCTGCATTTTTCAAGCCGAAGGGCATCTTCTTATAGCAGTATGTTCCCCGGTCCGTCGTGAAGGCTGTCATCTCTTCGTCCCGGGGATCCATCTGGACTTGATTGTACCCTGAGTAGGCATCCATGAAGCTAAGCATCTCGTACCCCGAGGCATTGTCCACAAGGTGTTCAATGCGCGGCAGGGGGTAGCTGTCCTTGGGACAGGCTTTGTTGAGGTCACTAAAGTCCATGCACATTCGCCACTTTCCGTTGGGTTTTCTGACCATCACCACGTTCGATAGCCACTCCGGGTACCAGACCTCTCGTATGAAGCCGGCGTCGAGGAGACGCTCTACCTCCTCGGAGGCCACCTTCATCTTCTCGCCACCCAGGTTCCGCTTCTTCTGCCTGACTGGCTTGAAGTTGGGGTCGGCGTTGATCTGGTGGACGATCACCTGGGGATCTACGCCAGGCATGTCCTCTGGTGACCAAGCAAAGACGTCTAGGTTTGCCTCCAGGCACTCGACCAGTTGGCTCCTCAGGTCGTGGCTTAGCCCTCTACCGATTGAGACGAACCTGCCCTCGACATCCGTGACCGGGATCTGCTCTTGTTCCTCCGCAAGGGTGGGTCTCGGCCCACCCCTTAAGTAAAGCGCGGCCATCTGGTCGACTAGACGATCTTCGGGCCCTTCCTCCTCCAGTTGGTAGCAGGTATTCGGTCTCCCCGCGTCGCCTTCGACCTGCCACATCCCCCTGGGCGTTCGGAACTTGATAGTCTGATGAAGGGTCGTGACAACTGCGCCGATGGCGTTGAGAAGGGGTCGGCCGATGATTCCGTTGTACTCCGACCCGATCCCCAATACGACGAATTCTACCGCCAGGGTCACCGAGTCTGGTGGGCCCCCGAGTGTTACTGGGAGGTGGATCGTGCCGATGATGGGGGTGGAATGACCTGTGAACCCTACCACGGGGCCCGAGCGAGGTTGTAAGTCTTCCTTCCGCAGCCCCATCTTCTCCAGGGTTGACATGAAGAGGACGTCGCAGGAGCTGCCGGTGTCGATGAGCAGCCGCCGTACCATTGTTGTGTCGATGATCACTGACACCACCAAAGCTACGTCCGACCTGTGCGCTGCTACTGTCGTGCCCGGCCTCCCGACTGGTAGGGCCGGTGAGGGTTTCTTGGTCTTCTCCTCACGGTCCTCCTCGCACTGGGCCCGGGCCCTCTCTTGCCAACCATGGCGGGCCCTGTCGCCTCGCGCCTGGGCCTTGCCCTCCCTTCGTCGTGATGGGTGAAGCCATGTCATTGCAGGTGTGGTTTGTTTTTCGTGGGATAGTTCGTTCCCACAAATGGCGCCAGATGTTTCAGAGTGTTTTCTCACTACAGAAGCGTTGACCGTGGACTGCCCGGTCAACGTGGTCAAGGGGCCGATTTGGGTCCCTTGGGTGCGTCGAGCCCGTGCAGACGCGACGCGAATTGGAGTTGCCGACGACGTGGAGTATGTCAGCTGGGCCGGGTCTGGATCCTCGGCCTCAAGGGGGGCTGAGGGGAAGCCTCGGCCCGGTGTGAGATGCTCGGCCTCGGACGGTCGGGCGACGAGGGGTAGCCTCGGTCGTCTTGCCTGATGCGTGGCCGGCGTGGAGCGAAGGGGAAGCCTCGGCTCAGATGGAAGTGCTCGGCCTCGGTCGGTCGGACGACGAGGGGTAGCCTCGGTCGTCTTGCCTGATGCGTGGTCGGCGTGGAGCGGAGGGGAAGCCTCGGCCCGTGGATTTGACGTCCTCCTGAACAGACGAGAACACTCGTCAGGGGGGCCGGACCTTGGTTCCGGCCAAATCCCCTCCGATGCCTAAGTCAGATGATGATCTGAAAGAGGAGGCTCGGCGGGGACGGTTCGACTCGAGAGGAGATCGGAACGACGTCCTCCGGCGCGAGCGGGGGGAAGGAGATGAAATGGGGGAACTAGGTCTTTGTTGGAGTACCTTAGGTTTTGTTACCTGAGATGCGGTCCTTTGTCCAGTCGTCCTCCTAGCCCTTTTATAGGCCTCTCATCGTGATTGCCCATGACTCACGTCCCTCGTCCGCCCCCCGATCGTGCCCCCTCAATCCGCCTCCCCATCGCCGCTCCCTACGCCATGCCAGCACCTCCCCTTAACGGCCATTAAGTGGTAGCGGGCCCGGGGGAACGGTTATCGCTGGAGTGGGCGAGTGACTTGCGCGTTATCGGGGCCGGGTCGGATCGATGTTCGGGGGTCCTCTAGGGGGCCTTGTCGGGCGGGCCTGGTCTTACAGATTGGCTTCTGATCGGCAGTCGGGTTTCTGGGCTCGTGACTTTCGGGCTTCGGCCAAATAGGCGTAACAAAATCATTTTCGGGTAAGAGAAAGATGGATATCAAAAGTCTTTTTTTAGGAAGATAAAGAGGGATATCAACAAATTTTTGGGGAAGAAAAAGATGCGTTTTTGGGGGAGAGCTTCCCAAAACGGCTCTTCCTCTTCCCCAAAAGAGCAACATAACCTATTAACCCATCTCCGTTAACTCAAGCGCCAGATTTGGGTTATACGCCATCAGGCGGCCATCATGCTTTGCAATTTAAACCCCCTTTCAGAAACCAAGCCTTCGATTACTCTGTGCTCATTTCTGGTCTCTGCTTCCAATTTTATGGCATGAATCCTGATGGGAACAACTCGGCACCCTATCTCAAAAGATCGAGGACGACGAGTTGGGTGTTTTTAGCGAGGAGGGGGTGAGCATGAAGATACGAGTGCAGGCCATGATGGTCGGCATTGAAGGCTGCAACGAGGCGGGGGAGGTGTTGGCCCAAGTCGTGAGGGTTCTCAAGGAGTTGGACGATCGTGACAGGGACTGGTGGCACACCTTGCGACAGGTTTGCTCAGGGAAAGAGTGGCCTATGTGCTGCACATAGTGCTCTTATGCAGGACAGATGTGTTCATGGTGGGGCCACCATAGGACCTGTCGTTGCCAACCAATGTCCAGTCACGCTTGGACCTGCTGTTGCCATGTAACGCCCAATGTCTATCAACCCTGAGAAGCTGAAAGATGTTTCTATTGGAGAAGATGCCTTCTCAAAGGCAGTGAATGATACGTCTCTGAACATTTCTGACCTGAAGAATTATCCATCCAGATGAGCTCTCGGAGCCCTCAATTTCAATCCCTCTTTAGGGTTCGCTGCTATAAAGAGGACCTCAAGGGCCAAAGGATAACAGTGAGTGATCAATTCACTCTTCTCTTAGATATTTGCAATTCGGATTTTCTTTAAATAATTGGTATTGTTGGAATAATTGGTTTGTAGTTGTTTACGGGTGTTTTTTCCGCCCACAAAATCGTTAGTATGGAGGGTGCGGGGTCAACGCGATCAAAGGAGACACGCGGGACCCCGTGTTGTCATGGTAGCCATGTGAGACGGAGATGACCCAGGTGGTCGGTCGATGGCGCGTTCGCTTGATCGGGAAGGCGCCGTTCCGATCTCCGGTGGGCCGAGGGGTAGCCTCAGCGGGATGACAACTTCCGTGATCGGTAGAAGACGTGGTCGCTCGGTGAGGGGGCGCGTGGATCTTCGCGTCGGCTAGCCTAGGGGTGGCCTCGGCACAGCGACTATCTTCTGGTGGTGGAGACGAACGGGCTCGGGGACGAGGGCGCTCGGCTCCGGCTGGTGATGACGCTGAGGGGTAGCCTCGGCGCCGCGGGATCTCCTGGACCTGAATGGACGAAAGAACTCGTCATGGGGGGTCGGACCTTGGTTCCGACCGAATCCCCTCCGATGCTAAAGTCAGATCTAGTCCGAGGGATGCTCGGTGGGATCGGGCTCGGTTCACGGAGAGACCGAGCCCCCATCCTCGAGCCGAGCTATGGAGGAGAAATATGTAAGGCGGAAGAAGGTGTAAGATGGAGTTTGTGATACCTCCGTTGTAGATCGCGAAGATCTGGCCCCTTTGGATGATGCCCACCCTCCCCTCATATAGGTGACTCGTCCTAATAATGCGCCATGATGTGACATCATGGCGATCATTTATGGGGACGTGCAAATGTGGGAAGTTTTGACCCCCACTAATTGCGCCCATCTTGATGAGGAGATGAATGTCCTAAAGGTGACCATGATGGCTAGAGTGATGGACTCGGGCGGTTGCCATATTTGGCGGGCCTTGATGGCTGGAGAGTGATGGCCATTTAAGTCGGGCCATTAAGCCGAGCCATTAAGCCGAGCCATGATGGCTATAGAGTGAAGGCCATTTAAGTCGGGCCATTAAGCCGAGCCATTAAGCCGAGCCATGATGGCTAGAGAGTGATGGCCTTGGACGGTTGCCATATTTGGCGGATGCTTCCTTGATTTGGGCCCCGATTTCCTCCACTGTGAAAGTGGGCCTTCGTCATGGGTGGAGAAGCGGGGCCAGCCCGTGAGATCCTTGGGCCGAGGCCCCAAGGTCGTAGTAATCCGGTTGACCAGTCATAGTTGACTTTGCTCTTCGGGGCCCGGTCAGAATAGTCCTGTCAACAGCCCCCATCTTCTGAGCTCTACCATTGTTGAGGTAGAGGTCGGGAGATGTAGCATAAGGGGGGAGAAGTTGCTTTCCCTGTAAAATTCGGTCCGTCTTGCAGAGTCCACTAGTGACGATAGATTGTCGGTCCGAGATTCGTTCGGTTGCGAGGGGAGTCGCCCCTCGACTTACGGCCGACGAAGGAGTCTGGTCAGGCAGCTGGGGAGGCTGCACACAGTCTTACGGCTGATCTTGTTCGTTCGGTGGTAGGGAGGTTGCTCCTCGACTTACGGCCGACGAAGAAGTGAGTCGGCCAACCGGGGGGTTGCCCCCGGCCTTTTGACCGATCTGATTGTTCGGTTGCGAGGGGAGTCTCCCCTCGACTTACGGCCGATGAATGAGTGAGTCAGCCAACCGGGGGGTTGCCCCGGCCTTTTGACCAAGCTGATCGTTCGGTTGCGAGGGGGTCGCCCCTCGACTTACGGCCGACGAAGGAGATTCGTTCGGTGGCGAGGGGAGTTGCCCCTCGACTTACGGCCGATGAAGGAGATTCGTTCGGTGGCGAGGGGAGTTGCCTCTCGACTTACGGCCGACGAAGGAGATTCTTTGGGTTGTGAGGGGAGTTGCTCTTGGACTTACGGCCGATGAAAGAGATTCGTTCGATGGCGAGGGGAGTTGCCCCTCGACTTACGGCTGACGAAGGAGATTCGTTCGGTGGCGAGGGCAGTTGCCCCTCGACTTATGACCGACGAAGGAGATTCGTTCGGTGGCGAGGGGAGTTACCCCTCGACTTATGGCCGACGAAAGAGTGAGGACCTTGTGAATACTTTCGAAGATTCCATGGTGGCGCTCTACCACTACTTCGTACCGCTCGGGTGGATGCAGGAGCGGTTCGGTAAGCGGGGACCCAGCAGCACGGTCGGTGGTGCTTCGGCCAGATCGGATTGGCCACGGTCGGGGGAGCGGTCTGGATGCTCGAACTCGGACGGTGGTGCTTTGGCCAGATCGGCTCAGCCACGGTCGAAGGAGTGTTCTGGATGCTCGAACTCGGACGGTGGTGCTTCGGCCAGATCGGCTCAGCCACGGTCGAAGGAGTGTTCTGGATGCTCGAACTCGGACGGTGGTGCTTCGGCCAGATCGGCTCAGCCACGGTCGGAGGAGCAGCCTGGATGCTCGAACTCGGACGGTGGTGCTTTGGCCAGATCGGCTCAGCCACGGTCGGAGGAGCATTCTGGATGCTCGAACTCGGACGGTGGTGCTTTGGCCAGATCGGGTCAGCCACGGTCGGAGGAGCATTCTGGATGCTTGAACTCGGACGGTGGTGCTTCGGCCAGATCGGCTCATCCATAGTCGGAGGAGCTTTCTTGATGCTCGAACTCGGACGGTGGTGCTTTGGCCAGATCGGCTCAGCCACGGTCGGAGGAGCGTTCTGGATGCTCGAACTCGGACGGTGGTGCTTCGGCCAGATCGGCTCAGCCACGATCGGAGGAGCGGTCTGGATGCTCGAACTCGGACGGTGGTGCTTTGGCCAGATCGGCTCAGCCACGGTCGGAGGAGTGTTCTGGATGCTCGAACTCGGATGGTGGTGCTTCGGCCAGATCAGCTCAGCCACGGTCGGAGGAGTGTTCTGGATGCTCGAACTTGGACGGTGGTGCTTCGGCCAGATCGGCTCAGCCATGGTCGGAGGAGCGTTCTGGATGCTTTAACTCGGACGGTGGTTCTTCGGCCAGATCGGCTCAGCCACGGTCGGAGGAGCGTTCTGGATGCTCGAACTCGAATGGTGGTGCTTCGACCAGATCGGCTCAGCCACGGTCGGAGGAGCATTCTGGATGCTTGAACTCAGACAGTGGTGCTTTGGCCAGATCGGCTCAGCCACGGTCGGAGGTGCTGCTTGGTTGCTCGACTGGTTCAACAGCTCCGTCACTGTGGGGATAACTTTGTAGGCTTGACAAGGTGGCTTGGCGTTGAGATTTCGATATTTGGCAAGGCGGTCGGACTCGTCTGATCGGCCTCCTCCTGGGTAGGTTGAACTGGTGTGGTCGGCCTCCTCTTGGATGGGTCGGCCTCGTCTAGATACAGCTCCAGTTCCATTTCCAACTTCAGCTCCAGCTCTAACTCCAGCTTTTGTCTGGATCGTATCTCCCGCTCCAGCTCCAGCTCCAGCTCCAGCTCCAGCTCCAGCTTTTGTCTGGATCGTATCTCCCACTCTAGCTCCAGCTCCAGCTTTTTTCTGGATCCTAGCTCTGGCTCCTTTTCTGGCTCCAGCTCCTGTCCGGGTCGGCCTCAGTCCGGACTGGTCGGCCTCTTTCGGGGTCGGCCTCGGCCTTGACTGGTCTGCTTCGGCCTGGATATGGCCCGAATCTAGCCCGACGAGCTCTAGCCTTCTCAATGAGAGCTTATGTATCATCTGCTGTAAGGAGTTCAAAGTTCTGTGGCTTTCAAATTTCGCCAGATTGCTTTGAGACGCAATGAACTCTAAGTGCAGGCCAAGCATGTGTCTGTAGGACTCCAGCTCGGTGCCAATTGTTTCCAGGCGGTTTGTGAAGGTGCTGATGCCAGTGATTCGAACGCGACCAATGGGTGGATCCACGGACCAGCTGGTGAGGCTGTCGATGAGCTTCGACCATTATTCAACATGATGAAGGCCCCGGGTTATCCATAGGTTTGCCACATGGACTGAATTCTCCTCCTCAAATGCTTCCAACATTGGGGTATTTAGCAATGAAATGCACGAACTGTGTGCGGGTACAACTCGTGGGCCAACGGCGATGCATCTGCTCTTTGATCAGAAGCCGCAGATGTTGTTTGGACAACCAATTATGCCAATGGCTCCCGGTGGCATCAACATGTCGAGGCGATTGGATAGTCCCTGCACGAAGCGAGACGCACGCAACACGCCGAAATGCAGCACCGATGACTAAGGCCCCGGCCTTCAACTCTGGAAACTAAACCGTGGCCTGGGCGCGGTCCCTGCAGGCCATGGCCTCTGCTCAAGAGATGAGCAGCTGTAGCAGCGGATACGATGCCCCCGCTACTGATATCACCACCAGATTCTCGAGGGAATCGGAATTGGACCGGCCGGAGGGAAGCGAGGTCTCGAGCTTGAACATCGAAAGAACCTCTCCTTGATTCGATGTCACCATCAGGCTATCAAGATCTTCCACGGCGTGGTTATCAGCGGCATCGAGATCCGGTGGTGACGGTTGAGCTTCGTCAGGGTCTTCGATGATCGGCATCTCAGTGCAAAGCTCGAACGAGGCATTGAGGAAGCTCGAAAGTTCTGATCGTCCGTGTCGCCGATCCTCACAGTATCAAGGCCATGGAGTCCCCAAGTAGTGAAGATGAGATGATCGGTGTCGGGGAAGGGCGAAGGATGTGTTGTCGACCCAGAAGACGGTCGGAGGATGTGCCCTTGACCCAGAGGAAGATCAGATGCGACGGCATTGGTCCGTGAGATGGAGAACGATGCGTCGTCGACCCTGAGGAAGATCGAAGGCGGCGGCGTCGATCTGGAGGAGGAAGGATGCGCCAGAGGGGTCCAATCTCCGTCGATCAAAGTCTGGGAGCCCCGATCTTCTCCGTGGCATCCTCGATCGCCGTCGATCGAACCCCCTGAGCTTCCGTCTTGGTCGACCGGTGCCTAGGGGTCTCGATTTTGGCATGGGAGCCTCGATCTCCGTCGATCGATGATGGTGCTCGATGAGGAAGATCGAAGGCGGCGGCATCGATCTGGAGGAGGAAGATGCGCCAGAGGGGTCCGATCTCCGTCGATCGAAGTCTGGGAGCCCCGATCTTCTGTGTGGCATCCTCGATCACCGTCGATCGAACCCCCTGAGCTTCCGTCTTGGTCGACCGGTGCCTAGGGGTCTCGATTTTGGCATGGGAGCCTCGATCTCCGTCGATCGATGACGGTGCTCGCATCAAATTCGCCGTGCGTCGAGCCTTGACGGAGCTTGATGGGACGAGCCAAAGAACCGGTCGGGGGGAGGAGCCGGGCTCGATTTTTTGGCCTTGACCTCCGAAAGCTTCAATCGAAGGTAGATGAGATGCTTCGCTCCAATCAGCGTGACGACACCGATCTTTCCCTTACCGGAGTATATGCGGATGCATTCGTTGGCACGGTGGTGTTGGCATCGCTGGGGTCGGCGATGGCAGATCACACAAATCTGAGAACCATGCGGCCTCTCGGGAGAGGCCCTCGATGTCTTGGCAGCTCCGGGTAGGAATTCCTCCAATTTGAAATCTTGTGAGGCGGACTGGATCTGGTTTCGAGATATTAAGCCATGGACCAGTTGATTGGAGAAGCGGATCTGTCGAAGGTTAGTGAGGAGCCGACGAAGACGTCGAGAAAATCCCCACACTAATTATCCACCAAATCGAAGGGGGTTTCCCCTTCACTGGTCGCAATCAGCCCTTTGGTATTTGATTAGTGGAACGAGTCTCTGTCGATGTGGTTGACGATGTGAGTGTTAACTCGGTTCCCACAGACGGCGCCAGATGTTTACGGGTGTTTTTTCCACCCGTAAAATCGTTAGTATGGAGGGTTCGGGGTCAACGTGGTCAAAGGAGACACGCGGGACCCCCGTGTTGTCGTGGTAGCCACGTGAGACGGAGATGACCCAGGTGGTCGGTCAATGGCACGTTCGCTTGATCGGGAAGGTACCGTTCCGATCTCTGGTGGGCCGAGGGGTAGCCTCGGTGGGATGACAACTTCCGTGATCGGTAGAAGACGGGGTCGCTCGGTGAGGGGGCGCACGGATCTTCGCGTTGGCTAGCCTAGGGGTGGCCTCGGCACAGCGACTATCTTCTGGTGGTGGAGACGAACGGGCTCAGGGACGAGGGCGCTCGGCTCCGGCTGGTGATGACGCTGAGGGGTAGCCTCAGCGCCGCGGGATCTCTTGGACCTGAATGGACGAAAGAGCTCGTCAGGGGGGGTCGGACCTTGGTTCCGACCGAATCCCCTCCGATGCCAAAGTCAGATCTAGTCCGAGGGATGCTCGGTGGGATCGGACTCGGTTCACGGAGAGACCGAGCCCCCATCCTCGAGCCGAGCTATGGAGGAGAAATATGTAAGGCGGAAGAAGGTGTAAGATGGAGTTTGTGATACCTCCGTTGTAGATCGCGAAGATCTGGACCCTTTGGTTGATGCCCACCCTCCCCTCATATAGGTGACTCGTCCTAATAATGCGCCATGATGTGACATCATGGCGATCATTTATAAGGACGTGCAAGTGTGGGAAGTTTTGACCCCCACTAATTCCGCCCATCTTCATGAGGAGATGAATGTCCTAAAGGTCGCCATGATGGCTGGAGTGATGGACTCGGGCGGTTGCCATATTTGGCGGGCCTTGATGGCTGGAGAGTGATGGCCATTTAAGTCGGGCCATTAAGCCGAGCCATTAAGCCGAGCCATGATGGCTATAGAGTGAAGGCCATTTAAGTCGGGCCATTAAGCCGAGCCATTAAGCCGAGCCATGATGGCTAGAGAGTGATGGCCTTGGACGGTTGCCATATTTGGCGGATGCTTCCTTGATTTGGGCCCCGATTTCCTCCACTGCAAAAGTGGGCCTTCGTCATGGGTGGAGAAGCGCGGCCCACCCGTGAGATCCTTGGGCCGAGGCCCCAAGGTCGTAGTAATCGGTTGACCAGTCATAGTTGACTTTGCTCTTCGGGGCCCGGTCAGAATAGTCCTGTCAACAGTAGTATTATTGGAATTTTGTTAGTCATGCTTCGATGTTGTTCATATGAATGATTTAAGTGGAGGAATAAATTTCTATCTCCCACAACAAGATTAAATCCCAATTCTCATGGTGGGATTTGCAATTTCTCTCTCTCACAACATGTCTACGATTAATATTTTGCAGATCAAATCAGTCTACAATTATATATATACTAGTCATAACCCGTGCCCCAAGGGCACGGTTCATTTTAAAATATTCCCCCGAAAACTTTTGAACCCCCTAATTTTAAACAAACAACAATAATTAAAGCACAACAATTATTATGTCCCCCAAATCTTAGTTCGTCCAAAATTTAGTTCCCCAAGAGAATTTAGTTCTCTTAAAAACTTTAAAAATTTTAGTTCCCCTAAAGAATTTAGGTTTCACTTTGTTTATTTAGTTCCTTACAAAACTTTTAGTTCCCCTCAGTATTTAGTTTCCCTCAAAAATTTTAGACAAATTTAATTTCTCTTCCCCCTATTGTTTAGATAAATTTTCTATAATGAAAACAATAATTAATTGTATCACCTAACTCCACCTATGGACTTGAAGAACATTTTGTTTACACTATCCAATTCGCATCTTACTTTAACCACCATGACATTTGGCCTGGATTTGTAGGCTTCTCGTCACACTTCAACTGCACTGACAGAAAAATAGAAGAGGCCCACTTCAGACTTCGGCGCACATTTTATCGAACTTGAATTTTCGTTGTATTATCAAATATTTTGATTCTTCGACTTTGATGTTCTCAACATAAACCTTTCCAGCTTGTCTTGTGTGTACTTGAATTTCTATGTACCTACATCCTTATAAAATTATAGGATAACATTTAGTAAACTGTAACTAGAGGGGGGGATTGTCTATAGGCAAGTGAGCTTTTTTATTTTGAATTCCTTATTGTGGCGCTCAGCCAATAATTTTTGCAATAACACCTGCTATTTGCATGAGTTTTGTATTTCATCTCCTACAAAATTTGAAATAGACTAAGAAGCATAAGATTATGAACTAACAAAGACAACCCTTCTGATTACATCCTCTTTATGTGCCATACTCGGCCTGATGTATGTTCTACATTTTCACAACCATTAGGAGATCGTCTCATTGGCTGCATATTGATCCAAAACCATTTGTAACACATAATGCACATACATAAAATTGGTAATCAACCTGTATTGGTAATCAACCAAAGCATCCGATGGAAAACATGATTGACATTCAATATGGTGCACAACTATTAAGAAGTCAAGTAAAGGTCTAAAACCCAGCCAATCAATTGCTTGGTGCAACTACCCAACAGATCTCATCTAACAATAGAAAATGATTTACATTAGAATCTTCAAATTTCTATAAAGCAATGCATATAGCCTAGAACCAATTTTACATTCTCTCTTGCAATTTTACATAGCAGTGACTTATAGCCTACACATAAGCAGAGTACACATTAAACATCAATCACTAACTCTCAAGTGCGAAGTAACCAAAGGATGACAAAATGTGCAAAATTCGACTAATTATTAAATAAGAAATTTAAGTTGTCGGCTGCTTCTTCAGTTTTCCAATCCCTTGCCTGATTGCAGTCCCCATCTGACACAAAAATAGACAAACAGGTCATCATTCAGTTTTGCATCAAATTAAAAATATGTTTGCAGAAAAATCCGGTAAAATGAACAATTACATATCTGACCTTGATCCTGGCCAAAATGACCTTGAACCTGTCAAAGTCATTCAAGGATGCTCTTCTCTTCTGGATGATCACGTTGAACCATAAGAAATCAATCAGGAGGAGGAGGAGCTGTGGTGTAAACCAAATAAGGAAAAAAAGTAAAGAAGAGTTGTAAGACTGTAGAGTGCTTTCACTTGGTACGGTGAACATATCTTGAGACCTTCAGAAAATGTATATATAAAAACCAAAACTCTTCCCTAAATAAATGATAATCATTTTTAAAAAACCAAAAAAAAATCCCGATTTCATACATTTTATCAATTTCCCATTAATACTTAAGTATATGTGATTCTTTCCTATAAAAATCAACTAAACATTCCCAAAATTCATATGTTACAGGATTATGTCAAAACAAAGAAAGATATAACAAAAAAAAATCAAGTGAACTGATTACCTACTGGATCAGTGGCAACCTTCCCCTCGGCCATGAATGCTGTTACGCTATCTTGCAAGTTTCTTTTCATCAAATAATCATACATGTAAACATCAAGCCTTACCATAATTCATTCAAAAATGAACATGTAAAAAACAAAACTCTTATCTAAGTAAACGGTAATCTTTCTTTAAAAACAAAAAAAATCTGATTTCATACATCTTATCAGCCTCCCATTAAAACTTCAAAATTCATCATTAAGTATATGTGATTCTTTCATATACTAGTCGATTAAACATTCCCAAAATTCATTTGTTATATGATTATGTCAAAATGAAGAAAAACTATAGCAACAAAATCAGGTGAACTGATTACCCAATGGGTCAATGTCTAACTTCCCCTCGGATATGAATGCTTTTGCGCTCTCTTGCAAGTTTCTTTTCACCCGATAATCATAAATGTAAACGTTAACCCGGATCATAAATAATTCAAAAATGTATATATAAAAACCAAAACTATTTTCTAAATAAATGATAATTTTCTTTTAAAACAAAACATTCTGATTTCATACATCTTATCAACCTCCCATTACAACTTAGAAATTCATCATTATATATAGGTGGTTCTTTCTTAGAGCAGTGAACTAAACATTCCCAAAATTCATATGTTGCAAGATTATGTCAATACGAAGAAACCAATATTAAAAAAATCACGGGACCTGATTACCTACTGGATCCATGGCATCCTATAAGAATTTTTTGTGACAATAAGAGAGAGGTCATCCATGGAAGCTAAATGACTTCTTCAAACATGACAGATTCTGGTCAAAAGTGGTGACATGAATTTATCACAAATCAACAAATAGATGATATTTCCAACGTAAACTAAATCCAGTCTATGAACCATAAATTAATAGGCCCCAATTAAACATATAAAAGGACAAACTCAACCACATTCATACAATGTCATCGAATACATGAAAATGTAATGAATTTTATTTAAAATAGCAGAAAAGAGTTTTTTTACCCTTACCCTTTCAAGCTGGACTAAATGGAACGCGTAGAGCTTGCATTTAGAAGACAGTGTCAACTAATTTGACGAAGCATACAACTGCATCTTGCGCTCCTACACCGCTAGAGCCTCAAGGTTCCCATCCCTTCCCTCCACTAAGATAATGGCAGATTGTTTGTTAATCTCGACTGAGACTGGTACTCCGTTCAAATCGAACATTGAAGAAAGGAAATTTGTGGTTATCCACAAACAAATTTTTTTTAGGGGCTGAGCTACCCCCAACCCAAAAAAACTCGATTTTGAGAGAGCAATTTTAGAACAGAGAACGTGGAAACATGGCTATATGTAAAACTTGTTCAACATAGTTATATGTAAAACTTAAGGACCCCCTAAGCTTGTTCAACATAGCATGTTCACCCTCACTGTACATCTTGTTTCTACACAGTTTATAAATAACCTAAGCTGCAATTTCACAGTGAGCGAGCGCTTGCAATCAGCAAGCAACATGATGATTAAAATTCTAAAACATGGATTATGCTAGTATCAATGCAATGAAAAAGAAATATGAACCAGTGGGTGGCTTCAAACAGGGTTTAGCTCCTTTTTTACTCATGGCAAAGCCATGATGCAATAGTAAACAGATAGTTGCACCATGCCCACAATGCGCAGACTGTGGTGGAGAAGCATGTCATACTTTCGATGGATGCTTCCACTAAATGAATTTTCAATTGGAAGAACTGCTTTATCAACTAACCAAAGCTCGAGGGCATATAGATAAGAAAGAAGTAGGCTTAAAGGCAGATCAGCAGTAAGTGATTGAATTAGAGGATGCAAGTCATGTGTAACCTTGAATGCTACTTCAAACTGTTTGCAATGAATGGTTTCACATTATGGGTATGCTTTAAGAGCTGCCGCTTTGCTGAATGCAATGGGTGAACCCTGCAATAGTAAATTGAACCATTGTAAGAAAAAAGTCCATCTACTTCATCAATAACTCAAAATATGAAGGAGACGATGCAATAGCACATAAATGCTGAATAAAGAAATATTCCTGAGATGATATACCCTCATTAGAGCCATTGTTAGAAACAAAAAAATCAGTAGCAGATAGCTGCTCTGTAATTTATGGAAGTTATGATCAGTATGAAAGGTGGTCACGGCCTAAAATCATTAAAGCATCTAGATCAAGTCTGTTTGTATTAAAAACCAGATTATGTGTGTATCAAAAATGCCTTCAATCGCAATCCAATGTGCAAAGAGTTCAACCTACTAAAATCAGCACTATGTTCACAATATCTCATCGCAAGACTAAATATTAACATGGACAACGATTCATAATCTATAGAACTTTTTAAGATTATGAAGTGTGAGCTAAATCATTCAAAATCTGGATAGCATTACTAAAGTTACATTCTATCAATTATGTTAATTCATGGTTGCATTAACAAAGATATAACATCCAGGTATTCTCAACAAAGTATCAACTGTATGACTCAAGCTCTGAGCATGATCCTCCAGAATCACGCATGCCCGTATTAAGAACCATGCATTCCCCAGGCAGGTAAGAACTATAAGAACTTAGTAGAAGATGCAAAAACACCATGAAATTTAATCTTTTAAAAATTGTAGTGTAGAAGCATATAGTTAAATCTGTAACACAGTTGAAAGATAGGATCAACTGATATTTTTTCCCCGTTTCAAATTTGCTTCTGAATTATTTCTACACAAACACATCAAAATTTCATTGCCAAGTTTTTGCAAGGCCATTCAGAAATTTGTCAAAAGTAAAAAAAACCATAAACATGGAATCCAAACATCAAAGCATACAAATAGTGGAAATTTACATGAACAAAAACAAACATCAGAAAATGAAATCGATCCAGATCCAAGTAAAAAGAGGAAACTTAACCCATTGTCGGTAAATTGATTGGCCATGGCGAGGGATCCCAACGAACTGCTCTCGATTCATCAATTAGAACCATCAAACAATCAAAATTCAAAAAACATCGTAACTTTATAGACTAAAAACCCAAATATTTGGAAGAATAATTTAAAAATCAAGATCCCAAATACCACCTTTGGTTTAAATTAGGATCTTTCAGATTAAACTCTATCGGAAAACCAATAAGATTTTGAGCATTTGTACAAACATTTGATGTGCAGAAATTTTGGAGGCGTTACCTTCCTTCGTGTACCAATCTATAGACAAAGGAGACGTGGCTCTCCAAATTTCTTTCTGCAAAAAAAATCAACAAATAAAAATCGAAATTGAAAACATTCGCAAGTGAAAACCCCAAACACCATTAGGTCCAAAAATTAGTCACAAAAAGAATCGAAATGAAAAGTGAAAACATCAGAACTCACAAAATCAAGGGATTTAATCAATAGTTTTGCCTTCATGGTTGATTGGGTTAAGAATGTGATCTTGTTTCTCAGTCCTGTCAAAATGAGATGCAAGTTATTAGCAAGAAATATAGAAGAAAGAGATAAAAGATATATTAAATTTTGTATTTATTGAGGAAAATTATGAGATGCAAGTTATTTGTTCCTGAGACTCTTCAGATCAAAAAGATGGAGAATCTGCAGATGTATGGAAGCATAAATATATAGACACATTACTGGCATGTAGGCCAAATAATTGGCAAAGTCAAGAATTCTATGCAACTTGGAATTGGTATGGACATAATGGCATTAAATTTGGCATAACTAGGGGTGGGCAGAAAACCCGGTTCCGATTCCGAACCCGGTTCCGTACCCGAATCCGATTCTGAATATTCGGTAAATTCGAAATCGGAATTGGATTCGGGTAAAAAGTAGCGAACCGAATTAAATCGGAATCGGAAACCGGATCGCCTTCTTCAGCGCCAGTCCGATCCGATTCCAAATGTGAACTTCAAATGCCGTAGCTAAAATAACCTATTTACATAATGTTAAGTCTCTTTCTCCCACCGATGTGGGACTAAACCCCCAAATGAGAATGGGCCAACATTCACTTTCTCTGACGTTGCATGGGAGTGAAGTTAATTGTCCCACATCGGACAACATATAGCTGTATGCATACTATAAAGTTAGGAGTCACCAGAGGCTTTCGTAATTGGGCTTTGGCTCTGTGTGGGTTGTTAAGTGAGAGAGACATGCAGCAATGGAAATAGTGACTTAGGTGTCATTGGCACAAACTACCCACTTAAACATTGAGAAAGTTTTGTCTCCCACCGATGTGGGACTAAAGAACAGACAAGGGCACCCGCTGAAAGAACTGACATGGGCACCAGCTGACAGCGCGTGGGGAATATGCATAGTGTAATAGTCCCACATCGGCCAAATTTGGGAGCGAAGTGTTCTATAAGTAAGTGGGTGTGTGCGCAATGAACGTAATTGGCGTTGGCCCTAGCCCAGGTCCCGTTGTCAGTCAGCGCCTCTCAAGTAGTTCGGATCGGAATTGGGTTTTGAGTGTGCGTCCGATTAGGAATTTGGATCTGTTCGGAATGGATCCGATTTAGCGGAATCGGATTTCGGATGTGTTTTCACAGTCCGAATTAAATCGGATTCAGAACCGGGTTTGTCTAAAAAATTCGGGTTTACCCGATGCCCACCCCTAGGCATAACCATTGCTTGGCCCTCCATGATTAGCAAAATTCAAAGATGGCCATAGCTTAATTACAACTCTGGACCTGAATAAAAGTCAACAGAAGTTTTAGCCTCGTGTGTCACAATTAAAAGGACATATGATTAACAAAGATGGGAGGAATACGATTATTCTCGTCGACATTTTCACCTTCTGTGTGAGAAGGACACATATTTCACAAAGAAAGCAGAAATACAACTTATAGATAAATTTCTAACCACTTATTCATCAGGTTTAATACACAATTCGAAAATGTTTTGAATTCATTGTCTTGTAGTACCTGTCAGGATGCAAGCCGACCAACTAAAGTTCCACTAAATACCAAAGTTTCGAACCATTTGTTGGAAACAAATCTGCCAAGGAATAAAATTAAACTAATCAAATGCTTTTCGATATAAGAAACACTAAGACTGGTGGTGAGAATGTCCAAAATGCAGGCTTAAAATGTAAAGGATGTTCAAAAGTTTAATCATGGTAATCGATACGTATATTTTACGAAGGCCCAACAACCTAGGCCCAAAAGCACAGCCCACCGAACGAAGCCCGAAAGATACGAGCCCAGATGCCTGACCGCCGATCGGAAGCCCATCTGCGCGATCGGGCCCGCCCGACAAAGCCCCGTAAAGGGCCCCCAAATATCGATCCGACCCGGCCCCGATAGCGCACGAATCACTCACCCACTCCAGCAATAACCGTTCCCCCGATCCCATTACCACTTAATGGCTGTTATGGGGAGGTGCTGGCATGGCGCAGGGAGCGGCGACCGGGGGGCGGATTGAGGGGGCACGATCGAGGGCGGACGAGCGACGTGGAACGGGGGGAAATCACGGCAGGAGGTCTATAAAAGGGCAAGGAAGACGACAGGACAAGGGACCGCATCTCAGGTATCTAAAACCTAAGGTACTCCATCAACGACCTAGTTCCCCCATTTCATCTCCTTCCTCCCCCGCTCGCGCCGTGAGACGCCGTTCAGATCTCCTCTCGAGTCGAACCGTCTCCGCCGGGCCTCCTCTTTCAGATCACTGTCTGACTTAGGCATCGGAGGGGATTTGGCCGGAACCAAGGTCCGGCCCCCCTAACGAGCGTTCTCGTCTGCGCAGGAAGACATCAACTCCACGGGCCGAGGCTTCCCCTCCGCCCCTCGCCGGCCACGTCACCAGCGGGACGATCGAGGCTACCCCTCGTCGTCCGACCACTGAGGCCGAGCACGTCCGCCCGAGGCCGAGCGTCTCTACTTGGGCCGAGGCTTCCCCTCGCCCTCCTTGCAACCGAGGACCCCGATTCGACCCAGCTGACGTGCTCCACGTCGTCTGCAACCCCAACTCGCACCACGTCTGCACCGACTCGGCACACCCGAGGGACCCCCGCGGGCCCCTTGACCACGTTGACCAGGTTATCCACGGTCAACGCCTTTGTAGTGAGAAAACACTCTGAAACATCTGGCGCCGTCTGTGGGAACGAACTGTCCCACGAAGAAATGAACCGCACCTGCAATGGCATGAGCCAGCAACAGAAAGAGACGCATGCCCCCCATCCCAGAGGAGGGGAATGGCGCACCCAACGGCAACCTTGAAGACACACCCGACAGCAATCACCCCGCCCCCTCAACCGAAGAGATCGGCGGGTCGGAACTGGCCACACAGGGACAGCTCCGTGCCCTGTCCCAGGAGACCAACACGAGCCTCCAGACGTTGGTCGCGACGGTACAGCAGCTCGTCGGCCCTGCGCCATCCAACGGAGGCGCGTTGGGCGATGGCCATCGCTGGGCGGGGGTCCCCCGCTCTTGCGGTCCGCTGTGGTCGACGACCACGGGATCCAAAGACCGAACGCGGAGCGTCGGTTCACGTTGTCCAGCTCCCGTCAGGTGAGATCACGCGCCTCCTCCCCTTATCGTGAAAGGAGCCGAAGAGAAACTGAAGGCACGGAGGACGAATCGGTGACCGCGTCGTCTCGTCGGCCCCGATCACCCCACCGCAGGAGAAGCGATCGACACCACTCGAGAGACCGATCACGGCGGAGCGGGAGCTCCCACCGGAGGAGCCGGGAACGCCGGGTCAGCCCGACCCCCAGCGTGGCGAGGGCCGTGGAGCCAGCCCCGCCGGCACCTGTGCCCCCTCCACCACCGAACGAACCAGAGGCATGCGGGTGTCGAACCCCCGGGGGCATCCACGAAGACCGGTGCCCCCTATCACGGAGAATAACCGACGCGCGGGTCCCCTCTCGATTCAAGATCCCGGCACTGGGGAAGTATGACGGGATAGGAGACCCGGGAAACCACGTGATGGACTACGAGGGGGACATATCCTTCCAAGGAGCCGACGATGACCTGCTCTGCCGGGGCTTCTATTCGACTCTCAGAGGAGCGGCGAGGACCTGGGCCCAGCCGAGCCGCTCCGACAGTTCATGCGCCGCTTCAACGTGGAAAGACTGAACGTGAACAGCCCTCCCGACCTTGTAGTCCAAACGGCCCTTAAGAAAGGGCTGCGCCATTGAGACCTTAAGAAATCTCTGCACAATGATCCCCCGAAGGACCTCCCCGGGATCATGGCGAGGGCCGAGCGCTTCATGTTGACTGAGGAGACCTTGGCCATTGAGGCAGGAAATGCCACTCGAGGGACCAAGCACGGCGACAGCGGACGTGGCAGCCCCGAAGGGTACCGGACCGAGAAGAGGCCAAGAAACAGGCAGCGGGGAGAGGGTACGAGGGACGCCACCTCAGACGCCATCCTCGCTCAAGTACAGAAGGAAGAGCGCACCGATCGCCCCCCATCGAAGGCGAAAAGAGGTGGGAAGAATGGGGAGAAGTACTGCAAGTACCACAAGGACAATGGCCACGACACTGAAGACTGCTGGCACTTAAAGAAGGACATTAAGAAGCTAGTGAGCCGGGGCACGCCAAGAGTTTGGCCGACGAGCGGGCCCACGGAGAAGGGACCTCCATGCAGCCGGACAAGGGGAAGAAGATCAACACCGTCCAAGGACCCCTCCGCATCATAGAGTGAGCGGGCGAGGTCCCTCCCCCCAGTCGTAGCCTAGTCCGAGGGAATTATCTAGGTTTACATCCCTCTGTCTAGCTTTATTTCCTTTTCCTTTCCTCCAAATGTACTAGTCCGACAGGACCCTTGAGAGTACAATTGCATTCCCTTTTCTTAATCTTCGACGGAATCAACATTTCACTAAGGGTGCCTAAGAATGAAGACCGCCGCCTCACTGGATGAGGAGGGGGCTGGACCAAGCCGGCCCTAAGACAAGGAGCTTCGCCCTCGCCGACTAACTCCTGCGCTCTTAAGTCTGGGGGCAATTCCCCGAGCCAGTGTGGACGCCGACCGGTCCTAAGCCGAGGAGCTTTGCCATCGCCGACCGACCCCTGCGCTCATAAAGTCTGGGGGCAATTCCCCCAGCCAGCGCGGACGCCGACCGGTCCTAAGCCGAGGAGCTTTTCCATCACCGACCGACTCCTGCGCTCATAAAGTCCGGGGGCAATTCCCCCAGCCAGCGCGGACGCCGACCGGTCCTAAGCCGAGGAGCTTTGCCCTCGCCAACCAACTCCTGCGCTCTTAAGTCTGGGGGCAATTCCCCCAGCCAGACGGACGCCGATCGGTCCTAAGCCGAGGAGTTTTTCCCTCGCCGACCGACTCCTGCGCTCGTAAGTCTGGGGGCAATTCCCCCCACCAGCGCGGATGCCGACCGGTCCTAAGCCGAGGAGCTTTGCCCTCGCCGACCGACTCCTGCGTTCATAAGTCTGGGGGCAATTCCCCCAGCCAGCACGGGCGCCGACCGGTCCTAAGCCGAGGAGCTTCGCCCTCGCCGACCGACTCCTGCGCTCATAAGTCTGGGGGCAATTCCCCCAGCCAGCGCAAACGCCGACCGGTCCTAAGCCGAGGAGCTTCGCCCTCGCCGACTGACTCCGTCACTCGTAAATCAGGAGGCAATTCCCCCAGCCAGCTCGGGTGTCGACCGGACCTAGGCCGAGGACGAAGCAACAAAGCAAAATACACGAGAAGTTCGAGTAAGTCAGTTTCGTTTATAACAGTTAACCAAGGTACAAAAGTGTGTTTTATTTACAGGAAAATCGGAGTGAAGAAATCTCTCAACAAACAATCCGCTCTCGACGGACAACAAAGTTCGTCACCTACAGAAACTAGGGCAACACCGGCAGAGCAAAACCTGTCGACCGAGAACCCAAAGTTGCTGGCCTAAGCAAACATCCATGCAACTAGCAATTATTGGTTCTGAAGCAGGGAGCCGGTAGCGAAGCCGAAGGAGACAGCGGGGTCAGGGATCCATCTCAAGTAGACTGGCCCAAAGCGAAGCGAATGCTAAAAAATTTGAGGATAAAAACAAGGGTGACAGGCCAGGGAAGGATGACTCAAGGAGCCCGAGATCGGGAGGACGCATCCCCAGGCACCTCCCCCTGTTCGGAACGAGGGGGATCAACCGACGGAGGGGCTTGCCGAACGCGCTCCGCACATTCCCGGAAGGAAGACTGGACGACTTCGACGATCCGAGGGGCGATGAGGTCTTCATACGTACCGAAGGCCTCCCTGAGAACCTCGAAGATCCTCTCCCCCAGGGTCCTGACGACGCCCCTCTCCACCTCCTCCGTGAGCCGCGCCACCTGACGCCGATCCGACAGTTCCCTCTGAAGCTCCTCCCTCTCCCGGTGGAACGACTCCGCCGCTCCCTCAGCCGACTGCCGAACGTCCTCCAACTTTCCCTGGAGGTCACCCACTCGTCCCTCCTGCTCGGCCACATGGAGCTTGAGATGCCGGGACTCCATCTGGGCCTCCGTCATAGCTATCTCCGTCGCCCCGGCCCGCTCGTGGGCCCTCACGGAGGACTCCTCCAGCCCCCTCAAATGGATGGCTCGGCGCTGCGACTCCACGGCGAGCGTTGAACCCTGGAGGACGAGACATGAGCTAAGAAGAGAGTGGAGGAAAAGAAAGGACAGCAAGATAGCCAAACCTGTTGAAGGATCCAGACCAAGGAGTCCGACACCTTGTCGGCGGGGATCCTCTCGAGGAGACTGCGGTCCCGAGGGAGGACGGAGCCCTCGGCCACCTGCTGGGCCAGGGCTCGATCAACGAACACTGAGCCCCCAGGGGTGACCTCAAGGGAGGCCGAGCTGCCCGCCAACAGGGCTCCGATTCCAGGCAATGGAGACGGGGAAGCTGCGACGGGGGAGGTTGTCGGGGCCACCGGAAGTCCCCCGGTGGTCGTCACAGGAAGCACGGAACACGCCGGGCTGGAGGGTTCCGCGTCTTCCTTCCTCTTCTTCCCTCCGTGAGGCTCCGCGGGCAACGAAGGGGAGCGCTTCCGCCTTGCCCCATCTCCACCCTCGGGGATAGGAGGGGGTACGCCAAGGGCAGGAGGGACTGCACCGGACCCGTCGTTACCCCCTGCCTCTTGGGCTGATGGGGCGGGTCCGGCCCTTACGACACCCCCGGGGAGGAGATCGCCAGAAGAAGAGGCGGGAGGCACGGCCACCACCTTGCCCACGGAGGGCTCGGCTCGGCGCACCTCCTCCTCAACGGTCCGTCGAGGCGCCCTTCCGGAGGTACTTCCTCGGCTCCGAGCGGCTCCACGACGGATCAGCTCATCGACGTCACTGATGAACTCGCGACCAGCCATCCCTGCAAGGAAAACCAAAATCAGGATAAGTCACGGGGCAATCCAGGACTGAAAAAGCGACCTACCCAGAGACCACAAGACGGCCTTCAGGAGTAGGTCTTCCAACAAAGACCAGATGGACTTCGATTCCAGGGGTTGGGTCGACAGCAGCGCGGCGGCTGCCTGATCGACATTAGAGAGGGCTAGCGTCGGGCGAGGCTGGACCGACCCGCCCCAACTTGTCAAAATCTGGGCATCCTCCAGGAAGACCACGAAGACATAATCCGAGCTCCAATCCCCCGACCAGCGGGGTAGCCTGACCAGGCATTCCCTCCTCGGGCGGGCTCGGAGGTGCAGCCATGGCCCTGGGCCGACCGTCTGGATCTGATAAAAGTGGAAGAGAAGGGGGAGAGATGGCTCCAAACCACGGGTACAGCAGAGCGTCACGAAGCCCGTCAGTACCGCAATCGAGCAGGGGGTGAACTGGCAAAGGGGCACCATGAGATACTCCATAACCTGGATGAAGAAGGGATTGAGAGGGAAACAAAGACCCAGGCGGAACATCTCGACATAGACGCCAACTTCGTTGCTCCTCGGAAGGCAGATCCGCTCGTCGATGAATGGAACTCGGACATCGTACGGGTAGTAGAGATACCTTTCCCGGATCTCCGTGGCCACTGAAGGAGGGGTCCCTGACGGCGTTCGGAGGATAACCGAGGGCACGTTAAGCCGAACGACAGCCGACGCCACGTCATCACATGCGTAGTCTGGGAAAAGCTTCCCCTTCCCCTTATCTCGGAGGGGACGACTCCCAGCGGAGGAACCTGATCCCACTAGTCGAGGCCCGCCCCGCCTGGACTCCGGAGAATCCCTCGCCCCTTGGCCAGAACCGCCTATCCTAAGAGCAGCCATAATACGAAAGCGAGAAAGGAATTACCTTTTAACTAGTTTGGAGGAGACAAGGAAGCGAAGGCGACGGGAAACTCCGAGTTGTGGAAAGCCTAGAACAGTGGGAAGAGCAAGAGAGAAGTGGAGATCAACGCAGCTGGGGATCTTATATACCGGACATAGGGACGAATTCGAAGCGCCTGACAGGAACGCGTGGCAGGCCTCGAAGAGCCAGCGACATTTCGAAATCGACGCCAAGGGAAGTCCAATCGATCCGCCTCATCATGACCTACATTTATGACCATGCCTCGACTGAAGCGCCACTCGGAACCCCAGGAGACACATCGGTCGAACCGAGCTAGCCAAGGCCGATCGGCCCCACCGATGGGGGCAATTGATACGTATATTTTATGAAGGCCCAACAACCTAGGCCCAAAAGCAAAGCCCACCGAACGAAGCCCGAAAGATACGAGCCCGGATGCCTGACCACCGATCGGAAGCCCATCTGCGCGATCGGGCCCGCCCGACAAAGCCCGGTAAAGGGCCCCCAAATATCGATCCGACCCGGCCCCGATAGCGCACGAATCACTCACCCACTCCAGAAATAACCGTTCCCCCGATCCCGTTACCACTTAATGGCTGTTATGGGGAGGTGCTGGCATGGCGCAGGGAGCGGCGACCGGGGGGTGGATTGAGGGGGCTCGATCGAGGGCGGACGAGCGACGTGGAACGGGGGCAATCACGGCAGGAGGTCTATAAAAGGGCAAGGAAGACGACAGGACAAGGGACCACATCTCAGGTATCTAAAACCTAAGGTACTCCATCAACGACCTAGTTCCCCCATTTCATCTCCTTCCTCCCCCGCTCGCGCCGTGAGACGCCGTTCAGATCTCCTCTCGAGTCGAACCGTCTCCGCCGGGCCTCCTCTTTCAGATCACTGTCTGACTTAGGCATCGGAGGGGATTTTGCCGGAACCAAGGTCCGCCCCCCCTAACGAGCGTTCTCGTCTGCGCAGGAAGACATCAGCTCCACGGGCCGAGGCTTCCCCTCCGCCCCTCGCCGGCCACGTCACCAGTGGGACGATCGAGGCTACCCCTCGTCGTCCGACCACCGAGGCCGAGCACGTCCGCCCGAGGCCGAGCGTCTCTACTTGGGCCGAGGCTTCCCCTCGCCCTCCTTGCAACCGAGGACCCCGATTCGACCCAGCCGACGCGCTCCACGTCGTCTGCAACCCCGACTCGTGCCACGTCTGCACCGACTCGGCACACCCAAGGGACCCCCGCAGGCCCCTTGACCACGTTGACCGGGTTATCCACGGTCAACGCCTTTGTAGTGAGAAAACACTCTGAAACAGTAATCAATGTCATAAAAGATTTGATATTTGTTACCTTGAAATAGAAATCGAGGGAAACAAAAGGCAACAAAAGTAATTTAGTGCCGACCATTGCAACTGACTGTCCTCCACATGCTTTCTGATGTTGAAAAAACTGAGCATAAGTCTACTTTTTAATAGATATTCATGTCACTTTCCTCAATACTGTAAAAAAGGGGAGTAAAGTCATTGCCAGCTGGATAAACATGGATCGTGAATTTAAATAGGTCTAATGGTAAGTCACAAAATTATCTTAGTCTATTTAGAATCAATGACAGAAGTGACTAAAAGTTAATGGATTTACTGACGTTTTTCCATGGGTATTAGCGACAGAGAATTTGTTGCTTTCCAAATTGATTGACCACACTACAAACAGCCAGAGTAATAGGGGTATTAGAAGAGCATCGATGGAGCATTTCTCAACAAATAAAATCAAATTGAAAAATGGCAGTAGAAAGTACGCGCTTGAGCAACAAACATAACCTAACAAACCTAATACGCTAGCAATATATATTGGCAAAATGCAACTTTAATCTAATATTTCCAGTCTAACATTCAAGATATAGAGGAAGAACTCCCCGTAATGCGTGATACCGAGTACCATCTTCATTGACCATTCAAGTGGCTTAAACCTAGTCAAACACATCTAAGCCCGTCTCAGGAGACAGGTTTGGAGTTTTATTAGCATGAAGGGACATGTGAAGACCTTGCATAACAGGCATGTCTGCCAGTGGCTCAGCTCCTCAAAATTCCTAAGATAGCAATTTATGTTTAAGAATTCAAAGTTTGACAATTTAATTTAATTATATGTTTGACAATTTAAATATAATTGGTAATGTATATAATTGTAAAATCAATCTGTTGCAAATGTCATATACATGATAGCAATCTAGTATACATTTTCATGCAGTTTTCATGCAGTTTTCAGTTTAGAATCAATAGAAATACGAAATATAAGTGTCTATTTAAAAAAACAAAATAAAAATAAGAGCTATACGTGTATTTTCTTTCTCATCCATATAATTGGTGCAATGCCCTGACTTTGGGGTGTGGCATATATTCTATTTTAATCTTCTAATTTTAACATACTATCATAGCCATAATTATTTCCCCAAATTATATCCCTAAATGTATGCTCTAATCCAAATTTAGTAAAACCGATCCAAGCCCAAATCTCCACTATTTAACACAAAGCCAAGGGGGTCTCAATTAGAACAGATTTGTAGTGTCACGAATGTTTTTCACCCCCTTTTTCCACCCAATAAATTAATAAATATTCCTCTTTTTTCTATTCTCCTCTACCTTTGTGAAAATTGATCAAATGGATGGTAACCACTTATATTGAGCTAATTAACGGGCTGGAATTGGACATACAAATCTTTCTAAATACATTATTTATAGTATTTAACTTTCTTAAATTTTTTCAAACAAAATATTTTTAAATGGATAGACACTCCTAAATATGTAAGTTACAAAGTAGCCAATTAGTAATGACCCATCTTCGTACAAAAGATCTGGAAAAAATTGATAATCCTAAATTTAGCCCAAAATACACTAAAAATCACCAACTCATGATCAGAACAAAATGGGAAAAATTTTTTAAACCTCTGGCATTCATAATAGTAAAGTTAAAAATACAGAGTATTATCAAATTTACACTTTACATGGGCTAAACCAAAAACTTGTCAAAAGTATTTTCCAGATAGCCACATTGGAGATCAAATTCTGATAATATTTCTTTTCTCTAATCTAAGAGTAACCAAAAAATAAGATTTACAAAGCATTAAAGATGAAGAGGCACCTACAACTTCTTTATATTAATACTTCATATCATAATATCTGTAACGACTGCTTTTCATGTATCTGGATTTTATATATTATAATATATGTTTTGGTGGATTTTCTCCTCTTGTGTGGTTTTCGTCTCCGTAGTTTTCATTTTCGATCGATTCGTCGTATTTTCTCGCTTCTTCCTTAGGATTGTCGATTTCGAAGTGTGTCGCTCGTGACGGACTTCATAACGGTCGTATCTAACTATTAGATCAAGCCTAGGAGTCTTAGGAATCGATCCCGGGGCCCCGCGCTCTGTATCGGTACTTTCTGTGCTCATTAGCCGGTGTAAGAAGGGCCACCGACCGACTAGATGACGATCCAGTCGGTCGGCAATCCTTCTTGGACCGACTAGTTTGCTTTCTAAATTTCTCAGGAGTAACTGTTTATCGTTAGTCGGTCTAAGAACGTTGGTTGACCGACTAGGTTGCAAACTAGTCGGTCAGCAATGCTTCTTGAACCGACTAACTCATCAAATTATTTTTGTATCAGTTACTGTTTACTCTTAGTCGGTCTAAGAACGTGCATCGACCGACTAGTTGCCAAACTAGTCGGTCAGTATTTGTTCATGGACCGACTAACTCTAGAATCCTAATTTCACCTGTAGCTACTGTTTACACTTAGTCGGTCTGCGTTGGTCGACCGACCGACTAGTTGTCAAACTAGTCGGTCAGTGGTTGTTCTTTGACCGACTAACTAGTGCTGTAAACCCTAGTTTTGCCCTAGCCGCCAGCCTAGCCTATAAATACCCAACCCAAACGTTTTCTTCCCCTCCAACTCGACCCTAAACCCTAAAATCGCCCCCATTGATCCCCCACCTTCCTCCAAGCACCATTTCTTCATTCCAAGCCCTAAATCCATCATCCAAACCATCCATCTACCCTATCTACCTCTCATCTTCCCCAAAATCTCATCAAAACCCATCAAAATCCCCAAATCACCCAAAACCCTAGTTTCCCCAAACTTCTCCAATCTCTTCCAGATTTGATCCTAGGGTTCCCCGGAGTGTTCCTTCCGTCTTCTCCCGGTAAGAAATCGATCTACCGTTGTTTTTATAACTTATTTATAATTTTGGTGAAACCCTAATTAATTTCATGTGTTTGATGTTTGTCTCCCCCAAAACAGCGATTTCCTCGTAGATAGCATCCGTGTGACGAGGTTGATCGTCATCCCCGGTGCTAGGCAAGTGAAACTTGCCACTTAGGGTTTAGGCCATGTTTTAGGCCATTTGCATGTTGTAGGCGTAAAAGAGGCTAGGCGAAGATGAAACTCGCCTAGGCGCAAATCGGGGAATTAGCTTGACAACGAAGCTAATTCCGACTTTTAGCATGTTGCACAATTACCATGTCATGTTTACTTTCAATTAACGGTACGCGAATATGTTCATGTCATTGCATTTTAACTGTCATGTTTACTTTAAATTAACGGTACGCAAATATCTGTTCATGTCTTTGCATAGTGATTATTCATCGTGATTGCGTAGCGCACGCTACAATATTATATTCCTGGCTCGTGTTCCAGAAGCGAGCTTAGTGAGTTGGAAACCCCAACGCTCGACACATATGGGTGGGGTAAGAGATAAGCGGCCTGAGTCCCGAGTTGGCCTGATCCGCCACTCCGGCCAGCAGGTGGACTCTCTAGTGCACAAGTGATTAATAGTGATAGAGATAAGCGGCCTGAGCCACGAGCTGGCCAGCAGGTGGACTCTCTATGCACTAAGTGTTTACCAGTGACAAGTGATTAATAGTGATAGAGATAAGCGGCCTGAGCCACGAGCTGGCCAGCAGGTGGACTCTCTATGCACTAAGTGATAAGTGATAAGTGATAAGTGATAAGTGATAAGTGATAAGTGTTAAATGATAAGTGATTAGTGATTTGGTAGCTTTTGCTACATTGTGCATGCTTGCTTCTCTTTTTAAACTGTTGCATCATGCTTAACTGCCATGTCATTACTTAATACTATAACTGCCAGGTTGCTAGATGCCTCACTTTCAGTTTCCTTGCCCAAGTCTTTTAGACTTGCTGACATGTGCCCCTTTACTCTTTTGGGTGACACATGTTAGATCTTGAGCCCGAGTACCTCGTTGAGGACGAGGTGTTTGCTGACGCCGAGCCCGAGCTTGTGTTTGACGGGGAGTACGTGGACACTGGGGACCAGTCCTAGTGTCTCCGTTGCGTTTTATTTTTGTTAGACAGTTGTTTGTTATTGGTGCGTGGCACCCATACTTTGTTATGTCGTTGCTTTTGTTGGCCTTGTTCTGGGCCTTTAGACTCTTTTCTTTTAGCCTGGTGGCTTTTCTGGATGTTGAACTTATTTGTGATGCTGGACAATATTTGTGAGATGTGAATTTTATCTCAGTCTCTCCTTGTGTTATTATTGCTATTCTGTTGTGGTTACAGGGACCTGTTTATGTATTGTGGACGCTTATCGGGTTTGGGGCTTCACAGCTCCACTCTCGTGCGGACCTTTTCACGTCTCGCCTCCATTTTAGGGAAGCGGGTCGTGACAGGTTTTAGTGGTGGCCCATGCAGGTCCTCTTCTGTAACTGCGATTCTTGGAATGGCGATAATAACATTAGAATGTCCAATAAACTAAGTTCGACGTTCGAGTCATAAGCTATGAGTCTAATCTGATTTGTTTTCCGTGTCACTAGATGGCAGGAAGACGTTTCACCCGTGGTGGGGGCAGTGGTGCGCTCCCTCATGATGAGGAGCCTGAGCGGGAACCCACCAGCGGTGAGATGATGCGGATGATGATCCAGATGATGCAAGTGCAGCAGGGCGTGCTTTTGCAAGTCCAGAATGCTCCACCTGCTCGAGCTGCCCGGGTTCTTCCGGATGCCCCTCGCTCTGAGCCAGGAGCGAAGCAATTTCGGGAGCTGGGTCCCGCATATTTTGATGGTTCTGAGGGTCCTCTGGCTGCCGATGAGTGGATTCGGAACGTCGAGGACAATCTGAAGATGGCCAAGATCACCCCGGCTGGATGGGTTGATTTGGCGAAGAGGCAGCTGAAGGATAACGCCAGGAATTGGTGGGATGCAGAGGAGAAGTTGTTGGTGGAGCCGATAGCTTGGGCTACCTTCAAAGCCAGATTTGAGGGTGAGTTCTTCCCGAAGGCTGCCAAGGAGGAGATGCTGCAGCGTTTTATCGATCTGAAGCAGGGGAACTCGTCGGTGGACATGTACCACCAGGAGTTCATGAGGCTTAGTCGGTTTGCGCCGAAGATGGTGCAGGACGCTGAGGAGAGAGCTCAGAGGTTCCTGCAGGGGCTTGCTTCGGAGCTCCAGAGCATTGTGACCTCCTCTGACCGGGAATCTTATCAGAAGGTTCTAGTAGCTGCCAAGAGGCAGGAGCTGCTCGTGAACCAGAGGAGAGGATCTGTGGTTGGTGCTGGGAAGAGGCCTGTGGAACAGGCGAGAGCTGTGGTTAGGCCTGGATTCAGGCCGAACCAGCCTGTTCAGTTTAAGAGGCCAGTAGGGCCTGCTCGGAGGACTTGCCATTTTTGTGGCAAGGAGGGCCATGTCAAGGAATCGTGTAGGAGGTTCTTGGGGCAATGTATCGCCTGCGGAGATCCCGCCCATGCTCTCAGGGAGTGCCCGAGGTTGAAGCAGCCTTGGAAGGCACCTATTGCTGCCCAGCCGTTGCAGCAGCGAGCGTCTGTTCCTGCTGGACGTGGAGCAGCTCTTGTTCCGCAGAGGCAGGCTTTTCAGCAGGCTGCTCCGCCGAGGAGGCAGGCTTTTCTGATGACCGCTGCGGAGAGCGAAGCTGTGGATGAGGTTATCGCAGGTAATCCTCATTCTAGCTATTACTTTCCTATTTGGTCTTGATTGCTAGATTATGTTGTTTGCTTGAACTTGCTTGTTTGCTAGACTAGGGTTTGATTGTTAATTGATTGATTAGGTGTGATTTTGGTGTGCACATTTCCTGCACGAGTCCTCTTTGACTCTGGTGCATCGATGTGCATTATTTCTCGGAGCTTCGTGGAGAGGCATTCCTTGTCGACGTCCCCTCTCCCCAAGAGTTGGAATATCGTTACAGGGAATGGTGTGGTCTCGGTGCATCGTGGTTGCAATTCTTGCTCGTTGGTGGTCTGTGGACATGAGCTTTTTGCTGATTTCATTGTCCACGACATCATCAACTATGATGCAGTTCTTGGGATGGACTGGCTTGCGAGCTTCTATGCTACGATCGACTGTCGGAGGAAGAAGGTAGTGTTCGAGATTCCCAGACATCCAGTATTTGAGTTCAGTCGTGGTAGCAGTTCGCTTGGTCCTGTCAGATTTCGGGCCAGGCCGGTGGAGGCTATGCAGATGGAGCTGGAGTGGCCAGCTGTGGTGCGAGATTTTGGCGACGTCTTCCCCGAGGAGATGTCTGGTTTGCCGCCTGATCGGGCTTTGGAATTTTCTATCGATCTTGTTCCAGGTGCGCAGCCGATTTCGAAGGCGCCGTATCGTATGGCACCTGCAGAGTTGGAAGAGTTGCGGAACCAGTTGGATGAGCTGTTGCAGAAGGGTTATATTAATCCTAGCGTGTCTCCGTGGGGAGCACCGGTGTTGTTGGTTAAGAAGAAGGATGGTTCACGTCGCATGTGCGTGGATTATCGGGAGTTGAATGCGGTGACCATTAAGAATAAATACCCGTTGCCTCGCATTGATGATATTTTTGATCAGCTTGGAGGTTCGAGGGTGTTTTCTAAGTTGGATTTGAGGAGTGGTTACCATCAGTTGAAGGTGAAGAAGGGAGATGTTCCGAAGACAGCGTTCAGGACGAAGTATGGACACTATGAGTTCGTGGTTATGCCATTTGGCGTAACTAACGCGCCCGCAGTTTTCATGAATCTTATGAACCTGATTTTCTACGACTTTTTGGATAAGTTTGTCGTTATCTTTATTGACGACATTCTGATCTATTCGAAGTCGGAGGAAGAGCATGCCTCGCACTTGAGGACGGTGTTGGAGATTTTGAGGAAGCATCGGTTGTATGCTAAGTTTTCGAAGTGCGAGTTTTGGCTGGATCGAGTTGCTTTTCTGGGGCATGTGGTGTCTGGAGGTGGTATTTCTGTGGATCCCGAGAAGATTAGGGCCATCAGGGAGTGGCCTGTTCCGTCGTCGGCGTCTGAGATTCGGAGTTTTCTCGGACTTGCTGGTTATTATCGGCGATTCATTAAGGACTTTTCTCGTATTGCTGAGCCGATGACCAGGTTGACGCGGAAGGATGTTGCTTATGTTTGGTCGGGTGATTGTGAGAGTGCTTTTGATGTTCTGAAGGAGAGGTTGACGACTGCCCCTATTTTGGTTGTGCCTGATCGCAGCGGTGGATTTGAGATCTTTTGCGATGCTTCCGGCAAGGGTCTCGGTTGTGTGTTGCATCAGCATGGGCATGTTGTGGCGTATGCGTCTCGTCAGCTTAAGGTTCATGAGAAGAATTATCCGACGCATGATTTGGAGTTGGCTGCCGTTGTGTTTGCTCTTAAGATTTGGAGGCACTTCTTGCTGAGTGAGAAAGTGAAGATTTTCACCGATCACAAAAGCTTGAAGTATATTTTCACTCAGAAGGAGCTCAACATGCGACAGCGTCGATGGTTGGAGCTTATGGCGGATTATGATATTGATTTGCAGTATCACCCTGGCAAGGTGAATGTGGTTCCAGATGCTTTGAGTAGGCTGCCAGCGGTGATGATTTTGACCTTGCAGTGGAGATTGCAGCAGGATTTTTGCGAGTCTGGAGTGGAAATTGTCCTTCCTGGGGAGGCTTCTTCGTTGATGTACATGCAGGTACAGTCGACGATCGTGGATCGGATTAAGGCTGGCCAGGCTGAGGATCCGAAGCTGGTGAGGATTCGGGAGATGGTGGAAGCCGGTCTGCGGACTGACTTCTTGATTCATGAGGATGGCTCGCTGAGGTTTGGAGCCAGGTTGTGTGTGCCTGCTGGGGATATCAGAGATGAGCTGATGGTGGAGGCACACAGTTCGCCGTATTCTGTGCATCCTGGTGGCACCAAGATGTACCAGGATCTTCGTCTGAATTATTGGTGGCATGGTATGAAGAGGAGCGTGGCTCGGAGTGTAGCCAAGTGCTTGGTTTGCCAGCAAGTGAAGGCGGAGCATCAGCGTTCGGCCGGGTTGCTACAACCGCTTCCGATTCCGGAGTGGAAGTGGCAACACATCACTATTGATTTCGTGACTGGACTACCTCGGAGTCCGAAGCAGAATGACGCGATTTGGGTGATCGTGGATCGATTGACCAAATCTGCGCACTTTATTCCGTTCCGAGTGGGACAGTCCACTGAGGCGCTAGCAAGGAGATATATGGAGGTAAAATTCTTTTACTCTCCGTCTTTAATTCCTTTTCCTAGTTTGGATAGTGATGTAACGTGAATCGTGCAGGAAGTTGTGCGACTTCATGGAGTCCCCGTGAGTATCGTGTCTGACAGAGACACGAGGTTCACATCTCAGTTCTGGCAGAGTTTGCAGAAGAGCTTGGGTACGCGTCTGAGTTTCAGCACGGCATACCATCCGCAGACGGATGGCCAGTCCGAGAGGACGATTCAGATTTTGGAAGACATGCTGAGGGCGTGCATGTTGGATTTCAAGGGTTCGTGGGAGGACCATCTACACTTGGTGGAGTTCTCTTACAACAACAGCTTCCAGGCGAGTATTAGCATGGCGCCTTTCGCCGCTCTTTATGGGAGGAAATGTCGATCGCCATTGAGTTGGGATGACGTTGGTGATCGGGAGTTGTTGGGACCTGAGATGATCGTGGAGGCCGTGGATATCGTCAGGAATATTCGGGAGAGGTTGAGAATTGCTCAGGACCGTTTTAAGCATTGGGCGGATGCTAAACGTCGTCCTTTGGAGTTTCAGCCGGGTGACCATGTGTTCTTGAAGATTTCCCCGAATCGTGGTGTGATTCGTTTTGGGAAGCGTGGAAAGTTGAGCCCGCGATACATTGGACCGTTTGACGTTTTGGAGAGGGTTGGCGAGGTAGCTTATCGCTTGGCCTTGCCGCCGTCTTTGGAAGGAGTTCACAATGTTTTCCATGTGTCGCAGCTTCGTCGATACATTAGCGATCCGTCTCATGCGGTGGATTTTTCGGAGATTACCGTTCGCCCCGATATGACGTATGACCAGCATCCAGTGCAGATTCTGGACAGGCGTCAGAAATCGCTTCGGAACAAGATTGTTAATCTTGTGAGGGTGATGTGGCGACACGGTTCACCTGGAGAGTCTACTTGGGAGAATGAGGATGAGATGCGAGAGCGTTTTCCACTTTTGTTTCCGGACTCGTGAGTTTTGGAAATTCCGAGGACGGAATTTTTCTTAAGTTGGGGAGGATGTAACGACTGCTTTTCATGTATATGGATTTTATATATTATAATATATGTTTTGGTGGATTTTCTCCTCTTGTGTGGTTTTCGTCTCCGTAGTTTTCATTTTCGATCGATTCGTCGTATTTTCTCGCTTCTTCCTTAGGATTGTCGATTTCGAAGTGTGTCGCTCGTGACGGACTTCATAACGGTCGTATCTAACTATTAGATCAAGCCTAGGAGTCTTAGGAATCGATCCCGGGGCCCCGCGCTCTGTATCGGTACTTTCTGTGCTCATTAGCCGGTGTAAGAAGGGCCACCGACCGACTAGATGACGATCCAGTCGGTCGGCAATCCTTCTTGGACCGACTAGTTTGCTTTCTAAATTTCTCAGGAGTAACTGTTTATCGTTAGTCGGTCTAAGAACGTTGGTTGACCGACTAGGTTGCAAACTAGTCGGTCAGCAATGCTTCTTGAACCGACTAACTCATCAAATTATTTTTGTATCAGTTACTGTTTACTCTTAGTCGGTCTAAGAACGTGCATCGACCGACTAGTTGCCAAACTAGTCGGTCAGTATTTGTTCATGGACCGACTAACTCTAGAATCCTAATTTCACCTGTAGCTACTGTTTACACTTAGTCGGTCTGCGTTGGTCGACCGACCGACTAGTTGTCAAACTAGTCGGTCAGTGGTTGTTCTTTGACCGACTAACTAGTGCTGTAAACCCTAGTTTTGCCCTAGCCGCCAGCCTAGCCTATAAATACCCAACCCAAACGTTTTCTTCCCCTCCAACTCGACCCTAAACCCTAAAATCGCCCCCATTGATCCCCCACCTTCCTCCAAGCACCATTTCTTCATTCCAAGCCCTAAATCCATCATCCAAACCATCCATCTACCCTATCTACCTCTCATCTTCCCCAAAATCTCATCAAAACCCATCAAAATCCCCAAATCACCCAAAACCCTAGTTTCCCCAAACTTCTCCAATCTCTTCCAGATTTGATCCTAGGGTTCCCCGGAGTGTTCCTTCCGTCTTCTCCCGGTAAGAAATCGATCTACCGTTGTTTTTATAACTTATTTATAATTTTGGTGAAACCCTAATTAATTTCATGTGTTTGATGTTTGTCTCCTCCAAAACAGCGATTTCCTCGTAGATAGCATCCGTGTGACAAGGTTGATCGTCATCCCCGGTGCTAGGCAAGTGAAACTTGCCACTTAGGGTTTAGGCCATGTTTTAGGCCATTTGCATGTTGTAGGCGTAAAAGAGGCTAGGCGAAGATGAAACTCGCCTAGGCGCAAATCGGGGAATTAGCTTGACAACGAAGCTAATTCCGACTTTTAGCATGTTGCACAATTACCATGTCATGTTTACTTTCAATTAACGGTACGCGAATATGTTCATGTCATTGCATTTTAACTGTCATGTTTACTTTAAATTAACGGTACGCAAATATCTGTTCATGTCTTTGCATAGTGATTATTCATCGTGATTGCGTAGCGCACGCTACAATATTATATTCCTGGCTCGTGTTCCAGAAGCGAGCTTAGTGAGTTGGAAACCCCAACGCTCGACACATATGGGTGGGGTAAGAGATAAGCGGCCTGAGTCCCGAGTTGGCCTGATCTGCCACTCCGGCCAGCAGGTGGACTCTCTAGTGCACAAGTGATTAATAGTGATAGAGATAAGCGGCCTGAGCCACGAGCTGGCCAGCAGGTGGACTCTCTATGCACTAAGTGTTTACCAGTGACAAGTGATTAATAGTGATAGAGATAAGCGGCCTGAGCCACGAGCTGGCCAGCAGGTGGACTCTCTATGCACTAAGTGATAAGTGATAAGTGATAAGTGATAAGTGATAAGTGATAAGTGTTAAATGATAAGTGATTAGTGATTTGGTAGCTTTTGCTACATTGTGCATGCTTGCTTCTCTTTTTAAACTGTTGCATCATGCTTAACTGCCATGTCATTACTTAATACTATAACTGCCAGGTTGCTAGATGCCTCACTTTCAGTTTCCTTGCCCAAGTCTTTTAGACTTGCTGACATGTGCCCCTTTACTCTTTTGGGTGACACATGTTAGATCTTGAGCCCGAGTACCTCGTTGAGGACGAGGTGTTTGCTGACGCCGAGCCCGAGCTTGTGTTTGACGGGGAGTACGTGGACACTGGGGACCAGTCCTAGTGTCTCCGTTGCGTTTTATTTTTGTTAGACATTTGTTTGTTATTGGTGCGTGGCACCCATACTTTGTTATGTCGTTGCTTTTGTTGGCCTTGTTCTGGGCCTTTAGACTCTTTTCTTTTAGCCTGGTGGCTTTTCTGGATGTTGAACTTATTTGTGATGCTGGACAATATTTGTGAGATGTGAATTTTATCTCAGTCTCTCCTTGTGTTATTATTGCTATTCTGTTGTGGTTACAGGGACCTGTTTATGTATTGTGGACGCTTATCGGGTTTGGGGCTTCACAGCTCCACTCTCGTGCGGACCTTTTCACGTCTCGCCTCCATTTTAGGGAAGCGGGTCGTGACAATATCTAAAGCAACTGCTGATGAAGTTCAAATTTTTTCAAGTGATAAAAACTCTTATACAAATTAATCACACAGTAAACAAACATAATTAATCTCTAACCGATTTGTAAACACAATATGGATCTCTCAATTACATGACTTCAATAATCACCCAGAATCTTTCTAAAAGAGCAGAAATTTGCAAAATCATCCAAAAAACATACATGTTCTTTATACCCCAAGCATCACAAACATCAGCACTTTGCAAAAGTATACTAATTGGACATAGCAAAACTGTGATTTGCCAAATAACATTGACACACCAGATAGTTTTAATAGACTTCAAGATTGCAAAATCAGATTTGGTTATTGTACTAAAGAGCTCAAAGATCATTTAACCAAGTTATCAGTTTTCAAAGAAAACATTCTATTTTTAACAAACATTCAAGAACTAAGAATTGACAAAAAGGAGCACATTCAAAATTCAAAACATATATTCCAAGCCCGGAATTCATAATCACCAACATAATCCACTTATTATGCTCCCTGGATTCCAAGCTCTCGGTTCGCCACATTTGCAAGGTCCCAATAGTGCATACAGAGAAAATGTTCAAATATAAAAATTTTAGACAAAAAATCCTAATCAAAATCTCCAATAAAGAAACTAAAAATTCACAGGCCCAAATCTACCCAATAAACGACAACAATCTACAGATCTCAAGCAAAATTGAAGAAATTCCTCCAAAATTTCTTGCTAAAGTATCTAATAGATCACTTGCTTTTACAAATAAAAAAAATTATAACCAAATAAAACATAAAAAATAAAAAGTACCAAGTGATAAGAAGATGTTCATCCAATATATTGAGAACATTCAATACATCATTCTAATTAATCGATATATTTACAATGGCAACATGAAATTTATCACCTCTTACTTGAGCTTGGAAAAACTGTTATGACATTTCCTAAAAACAATAAGTCCAAGCAAATAATATGTTCTACTTTCATGACATAATAAATTAAGAAATTTTCTTAAAATTTGCTCAACAATAAATCTGATTGCTGTATATATCACTTTTCAATGCATGTTGCTTTTGTTAAGGTCTTACTATACATTTTGAGAAGCCCAATTCCAACAATAATAGCATGCGCATAGACAAATAACGCAATCAAGTGAAAGTTGAAAAAATAAACGACAATAGTTGAAGTATGATAATTGTTGGGTCGATGCTCACCACTCAACCAAGGATAACAATTGCAGGAATTGTCAGAAGCCATCACACTTCTTCTAGACCAGAGACCGCCAATGCATATAAAGACTTGATACACATGGTTCATGCACATTTCTAGCAAGATAATGCATGTATGTAGCAGTTTTTGCCCAGCAACCACTTAGAAAAACACCTACTGACAAAAATGGTCATGTCAGCCACAAACACAAAAAATCATTTTTAGATAAAAAGCCTGTTAAAAAATCAGTTACCAATCATATTTATAAATGGATAAAGATTGCAAAAGAGAATGACCATGAGACTCATAAGAAACCATTGGTTTCCTTATATTGACGGTTTCAGTATAGACAAACGAATGCATAAATTAATATTGAGAACAACAGTTTGCATAACCAAATTAGACCAATTGTTAAATCATGATAAAATTTTTTTGCATATCCTCTGCTTTCTCTAATCTACAAAAAAAACCCGGCCAATTTTTTGTTAAAGAAACTCTATTTTATGTTGTATTAAAGCTAACAAATTTAATATCGAGATCAACAATTTGAGTAAAACTACTTGCATTTGAGATCTTCAAAACATATAACTACTAAAATCTTAGACAAAGTCACAAATTAAAGCCTTATTAATCCCAAATATTTAGCAACACACAATTAAGGCTTCATATCATGCATACGAATTCTCAAGGTTTTTGCCAAATAATAACATAAAGAGAAGAGAACATTGTTCTCACAATAATTTTCTATCTTCACCACTCCATAGAACCTCTAGTTCCAACATCTCAATGATAAAACACTGAAGTTGAGATTGATCAAAATCAAAGGACTTCAAAGGACATTTTGCTTCATCTCTTATTGTATATTAGAGATGTTTTTCTTTTGTATCATAGAGATGTTTTTTACTCATAAAGAAGGCATAAAACTTAATCATGATATACAAATTTGCAATGTGAATTGAATTTTTTGCAACTTAATCACCAACCTTATTGTGCTCCTTGGAACCTTCAAAAATCAAAGATAATGCTCTCAATTATTTGCTCACTGAAAGAAATTAAAAGGCAGGAAAAATTATAATGTTTACTGAAAATATATATTCGAGTCTTTTACATGTTTGAGGATTCTACAAAAATGAGCATCCTTAAATTTAGAAAAAGAAGGAATGTGACCATAATCGATTTGTAAAAGTGATGCCACAGTTTTGATTAATTTGTGAAGAATTCAAATAGATACAAAACCGCATGGTCTGATAACAATTGATGTTTCACTAATAAGGAAGGCTACATCAACCGCAATAAATGAATGTGCTACAAATAAGGAAGTTAATCAACATGATGTTTCACTAATGCAATTTAATCTTTTCATTGCAAAAATTGAATATTAGAAAACAAAGGCTAGAGGAACCAAGTGATTCCAGAGAATTCATTTTATCCCATCAATATCTGAAAACAAAGGAAAAGTGATCAACCAAGTGCTTACAGTGAATTCATTTTTTTCCCACGAATATATTATGTGATCAAGGCATAAAACCGTAGGGTTTCATGGTTTTGCGCGGAGAGTAATTAACCTATTTTTTTCCACATTCTAAAATAATTTAGGGAGCCCCTTTGGAGATGCTCTAAATGTTGATTCCCAAGATCCATTGCATTACTGTAGGATCACGGACCTTTTATACGCTTCATTATGATTAGTCCAATTTCCCCTATAAATGGCGGACAACGAGCACTCATCTTCTCTAAACTTCGTCTACTTTCTTCTATCATCTTCTTTATTTGCCCACACAACCTCCGTATGGAAACAATAAGTCCTTCAGCTGTTCGTGCATGCTTGATATAGATATGGACGATAGCATTCATCCAGTACTCTTTTCACGTAAAGGTAAATGGTTCATGTTGAAAACTTATGCAACGAAGGGCTATCGTCCATTTATAATCAAGCATCCCTGACAATGCTGGGGGGTGTTGCAACTGCGTTGAGAAAATTTGTCCCAAACAGCACTATGAAAAATGTGTACGATGATCATACCATATTCTTTTGGGGTGATATTGGCTATGATGTCTCACATGTTTCAGGAAAGCTGCTGGGTGTTGTACCATGTAAGATTGTTATTCCCTCCTATCAAGTGCATCCTTTCTAATTCCGACTTTTTTTGTGAATCCTCAATTATTAATACTAATTGGAAATAATCTATTTCATTCTCATTCAAATTGCATACTGAATTTTTCATGTTTGTGGAAAGATCAATCTCGCATTACATGGCTTCAGGCTATGAGTGCTTTCAATGATTGTATCAATGATAGTGCCCTCTTTGAGCTCAAGACAACGGGTAATCCGATTAGTTGGTCTAACGGGAGTATTGGATCTCAACGCATTGCAGCCATCCTTGATCGGTCCTTTTGTACTGGTGATTGGCTTTCTGATCTTCCTTCCTCTTTTTGTGAATATATTGAGGCAGGGACGAGTGATCATTATATGATGAGGGTGCATTTTCATCTTGGCATTTCTGGCTATGTATTTGTTTTGTGTGTCTTGCTATACACTCCATATCCATCTCCATCTCCTCTTTATACACTCCATCTCCTCCATCAAACCCTTCATCGTTTCACTATACATCATCTTTGACGCACAGACACTCCATCCTATCCTTTCTGATCTCTTACACTCCCAAACACAACTTCTTATGCAACCATGTGTTGTTTTACATCGTCTCCGATAACGGAATTCCAATCGGTGTCTTTTGTCCTGACTTCTGGTTACAACGACGACAGCAATGATGGTAATAAGCGAAACGGTCTGCCGACTTTCGAATTCACGGGGTCTCCAACAAAGGACAAAGTGCCATGTCATTGCACACATCTGGTATGACAATCATCTTGAGCAGATCAGGGCAGAAATTCGGCAACTGCAACGTAGATGTGGAGCGCATTGCCCGTGTGGTACATCGCCACAGGGAATCGGCGTTCCAGGCGTTGTGTTTGACACGGCTACATAGTTGACTGCAGGTTACAACGACGCGACACTCATATCCAACTATCCAAGGACGTTAATAAACGCAACGAAGATGGGCGCCCGATGAACTCGCGGAAGTTGAAGGGGGAAGCATGCAGATCACGCGCCACTTCATTGCAAACATCGGCGAAGACAATCAAATGTATCAGTTTGTAAGAGTAAAGGGATATGTATCAGTTTGGATCTGTATCTGTACGTACTTCAGTATGTTAGAATGGGTTGGTCATTTTGGAAAGGTCACCGTTTGAATATGTATCAGCGTTAATCTAAAGGTTTTCATGCAGTTTCTGAATCAGATTGACTATGTATCAGATTTAATATAAAATGTCTTCGGAATGAATAAGTATCGGCCTTAATCACAATTAAGTAAAGTTTCTAAGTGAAGTTTGACTGTTGGCATGTTGCGAAATCACAATTTTAGTATGATGAAAATTGGAGTGTGAATGATTGACCGTTGGAACAAAAATTACAACATCCAACAAATATGCTCAAAGCGCACAACGGGCAAAATTAGTCCGTGCGGGGCGCGTTGAGCAAATGCGCTATCGTCGCAACTTTTCTCAACGCGCACACCGGGCATAAGGCTACTAGGTGTGTGCGTGTTTAACAATTGTTGATAAACTACCTTTTATATGCTCAAAAAGCGAACACCTGGCTTTCCTTTTTGCCCGTTGTGCGCGTTGTTTTGCCCGTTGTGCGCGTAATTTTGTTCCGTTGTGCGCGTTGTTTTTCTATTGTGCTCGTAATTTTGCCCGAGCTTAAGGGCATAATTTTGCCCGTTGTTCGAGTTGGGCTATTTTTTTAGTGGCTACAGTTTATCCCAACGCGCAATACTTAGGCATGCATTAATCATTATTGAGCAGAACATCCGGCTGGTAGCAATCCGCTGTATATTAACGATCCCTGCTCTGTATGTTCACCAACACTGCTCTACAGACTCGAGGGGTCTCTTAGTAAGACCAAAGGTTCCAATATATCGCCGTTGTGCGCTGTGAGCATTTCTGTTAACCATTAAAAATTTGCACGGTGCGAGCAGCAATAAATATGGATATATCAGCAAATTTTATTGAGTGGATGAGTTGGAGTTTTTTTTCGCACTAACAAAATTGCTCACTGCACACAACTGGTCAAAATTATTTGTTCTGATCGTGGTGAATGGTGAGCAATTGTAGTAACCACTAACAAATTGGCTAATAAAGGCGCTCAACGGGCAAAACTTATCAATAGGAGTTTGTGGTAAGCAATTTTGTCAGACAATAACATATATGATACAATAACCCTACTCTCACTTGGACTATTTGACACACTAACAATGATACATTCTCATCGCATAACAATTTGGAACAAAGGTTGATGTTATTAAAAATACCCAGAGCGCAAAACCGGCATTAATATTGCCAGTTCTGCGCGTTGAGAAATTTTGTAGGTAAAGACATAATTACTCAAAGCGCAAAACGGGCAATATTACTGCAGTGTTGCGCTCGGTGTAATTGGTATGATACACAACATCAATCCATACCGATGATGACATTTGCACATTTTGGAAGCCATGATAAAATTTCATCCTACAAAGTGGTCCATTTTTATACCAAAAAAACTTATTACATTGATAAACGTTTTATCTTACAGATACTAAAAAGCATCAGCGGTAGCAATATCCGTACCTTTTACCCTATAAACGAATGACTGCATCCTCTGCTCATAACCAGTCGGCCATCCATCAGCCACAGCGTCATACGATCTTGTCCACACAACTGAAGTCAGAGGGACGTCACCTGTTGGTTCAAGTTGAAGGATAACAAAGTGATTTCTGTTCACATGACCCAACGTTATGTGGAGTCTGGAGGCTCGGTTTACTGGAGGGCTTCTAAATGGAAAAAATGTCACACACATATCACCTGCAATCAAATGTACTACACAGTTGTAGCATGAGGCAATGACATGTCCCATGTCTGGCATCTGCAACCAATTATCCTTTCCTGCACCTTTATCAGTAATAAAATAGTTCACTGCCTTCAAATTATAATTATATGAAACCTCACTCATAACACGCCTGTACAAGATGCTGTATGTTCGCATCTCACGGAGCAAATCACCTCTGACAGTCGGCCAATCGGATTGATCCAAGCCCAACTGAACTGCCACAGCCATGTACCCACAGTTGCCATCTGAAACCACGTCTTCGCAGCCCACTATAAGGGATTGTAGCTTGTGATGAAAATCCAAATAATATGGTATGAGGAAGTTGGCAGGCAAATCATCAACATAATCATCACAGGGAAACGAAGGTTTCAGCTTCTTTATTTGAAGTTTCGGACGCCTACTACTTTCCTTCGAAGGCTGCCTCTTCAATTTAGGCTTCTCCTTCGCCGCCGTCGTATGCTCCGCAATTGAATGCAACCGTGGAGCCTTAACAGGCTTCCTCCTAACTGTAGGCTTCTCCGTCACATCCGAAAAATGATCAGAAATCTCATCAACCAGGGGAGAAAGTTGTTTAAGCATGCCATCCTTCTCCTCGTGCTCATCAAAATACGAGGCCACAGCCGTCTCCTCCTCCTTCCCAGCAGTCTGAGCATCCACATTATGATCCCCCGTCTCCACCGTCGCCCCCAACTCCAATGTAAGCTCAGTTTGCATCACCCCAGCATCCTCTATCTTCTCATCCTCCACATCCTCCACATTCACCTCATCCTCCTGCGGCTCCTCATTCTCCCCAGCCGCATTCTCCCCCTCATCCATCTCAGCAGTCTGGTTAGCCACATTACGTTACACCGTCCCCGCCGTATCCACCAACTTCCCAGTATGCTCCTCTGCAATCAAATCAGTAGCCACTTCATTATCATCCTCCTTCTCGTTCGCCTTCTCCTCATACACCTTCGGCTCCACAGTCTCAGCCGCTGCATTATCCTCCACCAGTACCTCCTCAGCATTCTGCACCTCCACGTTAAGGGAAACCGTCTCCTCCGTATCCACCATCTCCCCAATAACATAATCATCTACAGTCAACTCAGCAGCCACTGCATTCCCAGCCTCATCATCCCCATAAACATCATGCACCCTCGGCTCCACATTCTCATCCGCTGCATTAACCTCATCCTCGTCCGCAGCATTCTGCTCCTGCCCACTAAGAGCCAACTTCTCAGCAGCCTGCTCCATCGCATTACGATCGACCTCATCATCCTGCCAATAAGTAGCCAATGCAGTCGCCTCCTCAGCCTCATCCACCTTCTCCTCATCTCCCTTCTGCTCCTCCTCAACATTATCCAAATGCACCACAAGCTCATCACCCACAATTCTACACGGTGATGCTAACTCCTTCAACTTGTTTACCATACCCACACTATGCCCCCCTTAGTAATCGGGAACGTGCATTATAAATTGATTTGATTGGTGTTTCATTGAAGGATTTAGTTTCCTTCAGGCCTTTCAAAATTGCTGACAGTGGCACCTTTCTATTTTCCAAGTCTCGCAATGCTTCCACCTCTTTTCCCTGCAACATCCCGTCGTCGGAATGGACCGTGACATAATTATCAGCTTGATGGTTGTGCCTGCCATCAACGACCGTTAAACTCCACTCACCGCCATCGCCCACCTCATTACCACACAATTTGAACGGGCATCCACACTTGTTGGTTCTAACAGGCCGGTTATTCTTTCGTACTGGTCGGTGTCCCTTGTAGTTCCCGCTTCTTGCACATGCATAGTAGGCAGCGGGAGTCCTATTGGACGATTTACTCATACTCGACGCACTGGTAATAATCACATGCCCCTGTTGTCGTCTGATGCTCTTTATCCACTGAAAGAGCTCGTTTCTACTTTTAAAACGTTGAATCGTTGTAAATTCGGCTGTATAATCCATATTCACCTGTATCAAACAATTCATACAACTAATTGGACCGGGAACCAAACATTAGTTACATTATTGACGTAAAGATAAATCAATATTACCTCGGAATTTTTTAGCATCTCCATTAATCTCAACTGTATCTGCAGGCAAGTAAAAACAAAAAATTTCTCCTTCTATTTCTACACATTGTAATTGTAATAAGAATATCAAATAAAATGTACTTAACATTGTATACTTACCAAATCGTGATTTTTGACAAATTTAGGTTGAAACCCCCTAAATCGATTGCTATCGCTTCACCGATTTGTTTGAATGCAGCAGTTGACACTGTGATGTAAATGTCGAGCCCAGTAATAAAAATCATATCTTTGGAATTTCCGTCTGTGCGCCTTGAGCAATCTACGAAAAACTTGTCGTTTGATATTCCACCTTGAGCAATCTGTGGAAGGTTATGGATGTGAGCGGTGAGCAGAATTTATCAAGGGGTGAAAGAGGGTCCTAACTGGTCAAAACGGGTAAAAATTTTAACCCGTTGTGCGCTTCGAGTAAATTCGGTGGTTTAGTTGGCTTATTTTACTCAGCGCGCACAACGGTTATATTTTAACACAATTTGAACCGTTTTGCGCACTGAGTAATCTTACATGGATTGTCAGGATTGACATTAGTAACGGTAATCGTTATTAATCGTGACGCTGAGAACGATTTTGCCAGTGGTGCGCGCTGAGGAGTTCTAAATTTTGTTTTTAATATTTATTCTATTGGATTACTCATATTCTTATGCCGATGTTAACAACATTATTGATACGTATAAAATAATATAATACCAACGTGATAACTATCATTAGTTGTATTAATTAAGACCCTTAAGAAAATCTGGATAGATTGTGTGTGTTATTAAGCATTCAAAATCCAGTATATATCAGTTTGTACCCGTTCACCAAAAAGTTAGTAAGAGGCAAACTTGATTAGTATGTCTATCGTTGAGCATAACTTATAGATACGATACACCACAGCACGGCATACAGATGATAACATTTGCACATTTAGGCAGACATGATAAAATTTCATGCTACCAATCTGTCAATATGAAATAAACAATCCATAGTAAAATAATACAACGTTTTATCCTACAATATTTCAATAACGTCAACGGTTGCAATATCGTGACCAAATACTATTGACTGGAATTGATGCATCCTATCCTCATAAGCAGCCGGCCATCCGTCTGACACATCGGAACTGTATCTTAGCCACATACTTGAAGTCGGAGGGACAGGACCATATGGGGCAAGTTTAACAATAACGAAGTGATTATTGTTCACATGACCCAATGTTATGTGGCGTCTGGATGATAGGGGTACTGGAGGAGTTCTTAAAGGAAAATACGTCACACACTGATGAGGTGCAAGAATATATACTACACAGTCGTAGCATGAGGCAATGACATGTGCCATTTCTGGCATCTGCATCGACCATTTAGCTTTTGGACGGTCTAACAAATGGCCCAGTGCCACTACATTCTTTTTAAATTCCACGGTACCCATAAGTTACCGGTACAAGCCCTCGTGGTTCTGCATCTCTTCTCGCAAGTCATATTTCACCTGCCTCCATTCGTCCTCACCCAGTCCCAACTTAGCTGCCACAGCCCTATACCCACAGTTTCCGTCTGCTTTCACATCTACGACGTGCACTATAAGGGGTCGTAGACACTCAGGAAAAGCGTTCCAATAAGGTATTATTATGTCGGCAGCCAAGTCCTCGTCACTATCATCAAGTGGAATTGATTGTTTCGGCTTCTTTATTGTATGTTTTCACAAACGGTCTACTTCTTCCCTTACCCGGCTTACACGTCAATGTAGACGTATCCGTTATCTCAACATGCTGCTTAGCAATCTCCGCTACCAGGGTAGAAATTTGCAGACGTAGAACCTCATGCTCCTTCTCAAAGGCCTTAGCCACTACATTCTCATCATCATCCTCCTCCTCCTCATCAGTCTGCTCCGCCTCATTATGATCCACCTTATCATCCTCCCCACCCATCTTCCCAGTATGATCCTCCTCCTGCAACTCAGCAGGCACTGCATTCTCCCAAAACACCTCCCCCACCTTCTGATCCTCCCCCTCATTATTCACAGCCTTCACATTCTCAGCACCCACAATTTTATCAGCTGATGCTAACTCCTTCAACTGTTTTACAATACCAACCTTCTTCCCCCGTTGTAACCGGTTTCGTGCGTTATAAATTGCTTTGATTGAGGTTGCACTGAAGTTTTTATTTGCCTTCAGTACTTTCAAAATTTCAGCTGGCCGAACCTTGCTATTTGCCAAGTCACGCACTGTTTCCATCTCCATTCCCTGCAACGTCCCGTCATCGGAATGGCCGTCGACATATTTAGCTGCTTCATGGTTGTGCCTGCCACAAACGACTGTTAACTTCCACTCCTCAACGCACACGCCCATCATATAACCACACAATGAGAAAGAACATGAACACTTCTTGGTTTTAACAGGCTGGTTGGTCTTTTTTAGCTTTTGGTGTCCCCGATACTCACCGCTTCTTTCATACGTAAAGTACACATCATGATGCCCTTTGGCCGTTTTACTTAATCTCCCCGAACGTGTAACAATCACATGCCCATGAATTAACCCGACATTTTGTATCCACTGAAACAGCTCTTTTCTATCCTTGAACAGTTGATTGGTGGTAAAGTCGGTTGTAAAATCCATAGTATCCTATATCAAACAATTCATAACCTGATCCTCAAAGATTTAATGCATTATTACCGAGAAGATAAATCAATATTACCTTGGATTTTTGTACCAACTTCATCAATCTCAACCGTGGATGAATGCATGTAAAATCAAAATAAGAAAGGCAGATAAACTGTACTTAAAAGTATAGACGTACCAAAGAGTCGATGTTGATAAATTTAGGTCAAAACCCCCTAAATCGATTTCTCTCGATTCAGCTCTTTGTTTGATCTCACCAGTTGACTAAGTGATGTATCCTTCGAGAAATGAAATAAAAATCAAATCTTTTGGAATTTGGTCTGGGCGACTGGAGCGATCTTTGAAAATACTTACCATTTGAAATTCTGCCGTGAGCAATCTGTGTAATTGTCTGTCAATTAGCTACGAGCAGAAGGTATCACGGGACAATTTCGAGTCCTACCGGGTCATATCGGGTCTACAATAATTTACCCGTTGTGCTGGTTGAGTAAACAAGTCTAGTTTGAAATATTACTAGCAGATAACCCATCCACATGTGCACGTGGACTTGACCAAAACGGTTGTGTGCGGTGAGCAATTACGTTTTGAGTGGTTGTGTACGCTGAGCAATTCCGAGTTTTGCGTGGTTGTGTGCGCTGAGCAATTCCGTGTTTTGAGTGGTTGTGAGCGGTGAGCAATTCCGAGTTTTGCGTGGTTGTGTGCGTTGATCAATTCCGTGTTTTGAGTGGTTGTAGGCGGTGAGCAATTCCCAGTTTTGCGTGGTGGTGTGCGGTGAGCAATTCTGAGTTTTGCGTGGTTGTGTGCGATGGTGGGCAAACAGCTAGACGGTTCACAGAGGAGAACTTTTAGATTTTTGCCCTCCCAGTGTTCGCGATGAGTAATTTACACTAGAACCAATATTTTTACGCATCCGTATATACAAAGGCATCATAACAGCTTCCATATGCGATCAGTTTTGTGACCTAAGGCGGGAAAATCTAACGAGATAGGATTTGATCAACAGAAATTATTCTAATTCGCTGATCTATATAGACTAAAAGAGTTCTTGCTTATATCAAACGAAGGTCCTTAAGGCAGAGCAAAAGATTTGTGTCATTGGGTTGGGATGCCCTAAAATAGTCGACTGCGGACGCATTGCATCGTAAAGTTGGTAAGCCATTAATTGATGCTAATTAATTTGGTATTTATTAATAATTTCAGAAATTGATTGCTGCAATGTACATTTGGTACATGATTGCGTAGAAATTACGAAGATTGAGATGGACTCGGTACACATTGAGGGGATCTAGGATGAAGCGGACAAAGAAGCAAAGGTTTGAAATTATTTTGCTTTGTTAACTGACTAATTTACAAGAAAATAAAGCAAAACATTTAGTGACTATATTGGTATCTGGTAATTAATTCAGCGTATTGTTGAAGGGTCAGAGGTTAATGAAGATTATACAAATCAGTTCACAACAAATAAAATTTTCCCCAGCATAGAAGAGCTTGGTAAATGGGTAAAAGCGGTCGGTGTGAAAACCGGGAATTTGGTTGTTACAAAATCATCAAATATGAGTACAAAGGGCAATAGGGTCCCAACTTATTATTTTTGTCGTGAAAGAAGTGGGACATATCGGCCACACAGGCCGGATATATCGGCCAAAAAATCAACTCAAAGCAAGAAGTGTTCATGTCCCTTCTACTTGAGGGCTAATGGTGTGGCAACAGATAAGTGGATTTTGACAGTTGTACGTGGCAATCACAACCATAAACCCGCAATGTACATCGAGCGACATCCAGATGAGAGGAGGTTCGGAGGGGGGGGAGATGGCCACGGTGAGAGACTTGTCAAATAGATTGCTTAGGCCAAGGGAAATCTTGAAATACTTGAAGGAAAAGGATAATGCAACATCTACCACAATCAACACTATTTATAAAGCCAGACAGAGGATGAAGGCAGGGGAAATGGCCTGGAAAGCAGAAATGCAGCTATTCCTTAATCTAGTGACACAGCGTAATTACATTGTGTATCATGAAGTGGACAAAGTGACAAATGCAGTGAGGACTATATTTTGGGCTCATCCGCAGTTGGTTGAGTTATGACGAAAATTTCCAGAGATTCTGGTTATGGACTGCGCGTTGAAGACCAACCGCAACAGGCCACCATTGATGGAGATGTATGGGGTGACGTCCACCGATATTTAGTTCGCAGCTGCATTTTGTTACACGGAGGCCGTACGTGAGGAGAACTACTTGTGGGCCTTGGAGAAGTTGAGCTATTTGCTACATGGATACAGGATGCCACGTGTAATTCTGACAGCACTGGAGCCAGCACTTATGAATGCCATTGGCCTTGAATTTCCCCTTGCGGTGCACCAATTATGTAGAATGCACATATCCAAAAATATTGCCAAAAATTGCCAGCCCTCTTTTGAAGATCAAGAAAAATGGTTAGGTTTCATCTCTAGCTGGAATTTATTGGTGGGGGCACGCAAGGAGGAGGAGTATGTTGCTAAACTGAAGGCATTGGAGACCGAGTACAAAGATTACACAAGGGTCGTGAGCTATGTGAAGACATCTTGGTTGGACAAGTACAAGGAGAAGTTTATTTCTGTATGACAGATGGCAATCTGCACTTTGGAAATGTCAGTACCAACAGAGCGCAGACCAAAAGAGCCCAGACTGAACATTCTAAGCTTAAAAAGGCATTGGGTTAATCGGCCTTCAGTTTATCCGCTTCTTGGCCAACCATACCTGAATCATTAGAGGGGCAGCATATCAAGGCATCATTCGATAAATCTTAGATCATGTTGCAACATAATGTGCATGGGTTCTTGTTCAGGGAGCTGATAGGATTTACAGCCGCTGCGGCGTTGAAGATAATGTCTGTGGAAGCTGATAAATCTGACCCTATGGGAACGGACCAATGCACAGGTGATTTTCTAGCAAGAATGATTTATGGTGTACCATGTGCCAATGAGATTGGCGAATTCACAAGGGAAAATAGCCACATTCCCTTAGATGCCGTAAATTCTCATTGGAAGCAGCTAGACATGGAGGCTAAGACGGAATTGATGTCTGAAGAAGATGGACTTATACATGCTGAATTAGAGCGCATACACAAGCTCTCTGCTCAACTTGATGGGCCGATGAAGCAGGAGTTGTTAATTAAGTTGAATGAGCTAGCTACCCCGGCGACAAATCTGATTACAGAGCCGCAAGTTAATGTCGTGTTCAATAGAAGAAGAAAAAGGTATAATAATTTGACAAATGAAGATACAGCCACCCCCATTCATCCTTCTCATTTTGATCATGTCTTAGCCGATGCGGCTAGTTGCTCTGCTCAAATTCCAACTGAAGTCTCATCAAAACAAGAAAGCGTCGACTGTGTCCATCCGAGACGGTCCCACAGGATCAAAAATACGTCTGCCCCACCAATTCCTCCTCAAATTGCTAGAAAGAAACCAACTGTCAAAGTCACGACATCTGACAGTATGACTGTGGTTTCTGCTACAGCTTCATTTGCCTCAGTAAATTATGAAGCTAAGGACGCTAGAGCCATTCAAGGAGGCATACCTTATCTTGATCAATTCCTCGCTGCAATCGCCAAATATATATCGAACGTCACAGATGTGAAGCCAGATGGGAACTGTGGTTACAGGGCTATATCTTCACATCTAGGGATGGGACAGGACCAGTGGAAGGTGGCCAGAAGAGAGTTGCTTCAAGAGCTGTGTGACCACTATGATGTGTACTCAAAGGTGATGGGTGAGGAAAGTGCACAAGAACATGTAGTGTCAATTAACTATATGGGTGACCACCCCCCGATGCAATATTGGATGACATTCCCTGAAGTTGGACATAAAATCTCAAGTCGTTATAACTGTGTAATACATCTGCTGTCAAAGAAACAATGTCTTTCATTTTTTCCGTTAAGATCAGGACCAGACCAAGGTACGAAACGTGGTCCCTTTACCATTGGTTTTGTAAATAATAATCACTTTGTAAAGATTCAACTTAAAGATAGAAGCCCGGTCCCACCGGTAATAAAGCATTGGAAGGCTAACCGCCTGCCTGCGGCCAAAGGATGGGTGGAAGGCCTTGAAGAGAGGATGCGACAATTCGAGACATTAATCTGTAAAGATGTAGGCAAATCTCCCACTGCACTTACTATATCATCAGATGGTTGAATGTATAATTTTGTGCAAATGTAGTGTCTGAGTTTATAATGAAATAATATACTGAAATTTTTGGGATTTTTGTACAAAATTTTTGGGATTTCTGCACAACGGGAAATCAACGCGACATCATGTCTTTGCTTGTTGTGTGCGTTGAACATTTATGTTATGGGATACAGTTGCTAAATTCGTACGACTGGCATAATTTTTCCTGTTGTGCGCTTTGAGCAATTTATGTTACAGCGTTAAAAATTTGCTCACCGCGCACAACGGACATAAAGGAGAATGCTAAGAGTTGGACTCATAATTGCGTGCTTTGGTATGTTATTGATGTTGAAGACCGTATACTGCATTAAATGTGTTATTTATGTTGCATGAAGTGATTTCCACCTCTGCGTATTCTTGAATCTTTGTCTCCTTGACGATGGTCTACTTGAATTTATGGCATAAGTCCAATATCCCAAGTTCGTTTAAAGGAAAACTCTATACGTAACAATCTCGATGCATGTAGAGACTATGTGAATGCTGCAGAAAATGACTCCAATGAAACACACTGACAAATCAGATTCATCCATACACATCTGGTAAAAGGTGGGACCGGTGTGAGCAAAGAGAAAAAATTGTATATCTGGTACACTGTGATGCTAAGCTCAATTCCAACGCAGTTCACGTGCACTAAGTATATTCCCGGGCAACTTCGATATTTCACACCATCCTTGTCCATTTCTGTGATGGATGTATGCTAATAGTTTTAATAGCCACAAGAAATTAAGCAATTGGTGTACGAAGATCGCTAATGGTTGGCAAACAGATATTTATACTAACAATCTGTAAAAGACTGCACCAGACGGTGTTCATTGCCAATTGAATGTTCGGGGTTCATTACTAACGCATAAACCATCACATGTTCACCTCTCAAAATATAAAAAACATTTGGTGTACTAAGATGCCACGATTCACACAGACGCCTCGCTGGAGGGCGCGTTGGTAGCCAAACCGTCCTACGTTTGGGCCGATCCTCCACCGGACTCCCGACCAGATCGCTGACGCTTCCTCGCCTTAGCCTCATGCCTCACGTCTGCAATCGAGTTTGAAGGAAGCGAGTTTCTCTCCAACTCGGCTATACGAGCCAGGAGACTGCTCTTCTCTACGTACCGTCGCTCTTCGGAGATCTTCTGAACCGCTGACATAGAGGCCGCCCGATCTTTAGCTTTCGCAACCTCCCACTCCGCCTGAGATCTGCGGTCCCTCTCTTTCATCAGCTGCTCCTTCAAATCCTTAAGTTGAGATTCGAATGAAACCGCCTTTTTCCGCTCGGCAATCAACAATTGCACCACTCGGCGACGCAATTCCGCCCCGACCAATGATGTCTGCAGGGAATCATGGATAAGTAAGACTATAAGAGTAAGGCAACAACACAACGAGACGACATTAGTACTTAACCTGGTAACTGCCATAAACGACTGAGTTAGCGAGCCTTTCAATGTCAATTTGACCCATGACACTTTGGTCAGTGGGGAGGATGGAGTTCTCCACCAGCCGACTGGCCACCCCCTATCCACCAATGCAGACTCGCCGTCCCAGATGGGGAAGAAGGGTCGGTGACGGTTCCCCCTAGTACCTTCCAATGGAACGTCAGTGGGCGGATTCAACAGCAATGCCCCCTCGTACGCCGGGGGGACATAGCCTGCCGGAACGAGACCTCCCCATGGCCACGTATCCCTTAGAGGAGTCTCAGGCAACTGCGGCCGCACATCCCCCCTGTCATGAAGGGAACGGTTAACATCTACGTCACCGTCTCTTCTTCCCTCTGAAGACTGGCCTTGCAAAGTTTCTTCGTCCCACTAACACGATTTCTCAGCCATATCTGCAGTGAAGGCACAAATCAAGGCGAATGGTGATATATCCCCAAATTTGGCGGGATAAATATCCTCCACTTGACCGGACCCATGGCGGGGTTTTCTGGGGTCTTCGCGGGGGTTTTTTGCGGTCTGCTACATTAATACTCTGAGTTTGGCGGCAACTCAATATTTTTGCAGGGTCCGACATTATGCGTGGCCATCTTGATTCTTGACTCTCTCGCTCTTCCGTTTGTTATTACAAGTATAAATAAACGGAGGATTAATTACTGAGCGCGAAAAATGGGGCAAAATTTGAACCGTTGTGCGCGGTGAGCAAACATAATTTAGTCATGCGCAGTATATGCGTAAATGAGGGATAGTTGTGCGCGATCGAATATTAGGATTTATTATACGAATTTTCCTCATTGCGCACAAACGGAATTACTGTATACAGTTGTGTGAGGAGATATATTAAACGACTAAAATGTTTTACTTGTCAGAATGGATACAAATATTCGCTGATATGGCGCTTACGTGAAAAACTTTTCTCAAACAAAGTACCAGCAAATTCGGCAGATGGATGAGTAGATGACCGGTCGAATTCTTGTTTGTGGTCCCACCAACCTCTCACCTCATCCACCTCATCCATCTCTACGTACCATCGCTTTTCGTCTTATTAATAGTAACACATGAAAGTGGAGCCCACAGAGGGAAAAAGATAGAATTTTTCAACGCAGCACAGCGGAACGACGCGAAACCTACTGCAAATTGCCCAGTTAACAACATTCGAATGCGAAGGTACACATATTGTTTAGCGGGCCCCACAATATATTCTCGACACCCCACTGTCGAACCCCATTGAATCTAGTTGGTAGGGGGTATTTTAACTAAATATGGTAGATGATGTGACATTTAATTAGGTATTTTTTCCTATATTTAGTTAACGTGAATTAAGCTATATTCGACGACTACATACAAGTCTAAGCGGAAGTTGGCCGGTTATATCATCTCCAACCACACTGCAACAACACGCCAAATATGGCGTTTTCCCTCCATCAACCGCCCTGCAAAACTAGTATCATTTTGCCGGTTTGCTACAGGGCCATCCAAAACGGAGAGTCAATGTAGCAACCTCCGATGTATAAAAAACAGTGTAGCAACCTATATCCAGTTTTTGTATGTCTGTTTATTAGACTATACCTAGCACATTCATTATGATTCTGTTTGTTTATTTCGATCCCCCTATGGCATTATCCAAAAGGCGGGAGTAAAATAACAACAATCGTGCCAAATAAGAGTCTAAATATATATAAAATCCAAAAAAATCATAAAACCACATTATAAACTTAGGTGATAAGAGGAATGAAAGTCCAATATCATCATTGAGATATACGAAGGAAAACTAACGTCTCAAATCACAACACATAGAATATAGCATACATGGAGACCATATCACAAAATTCACACATATATGATCAACAAATATAGTGCGGAATTAAAATTAAACCCAAATAAGAAACAAATGCAAACACAATTATGTTTCAAGGGTTCGGATTACCCAAGTAACTTCCCGCCTTGTTCCCGGTTATCCTACGTCCCTTCCACCCGGATACCTCTGGATACTCAAGTTAGAACCCTAACTTGATGTTGCCTTTAAACCCACTTGTAGCAACCCTACAAGTGAAATCGAATACAATCGATGTCCTTCACTCCTATAACTTGGGAGTAAGCAACCCGCTCTCGCAAACCTAGCACAAAACCAAATAACGAAAGTTATGTAATTATGAAAGCAACACTTACAATCCTATATGCCTTAAAGTAGAACTTGAAGGAGAAGTGTGTTGTGTGTTGAAGACTCTCTTGGAAGAGAAGAGAAAGCCCTTTCTCTTGACTGCACCTATTACCTTGACGATCACTACCGTTTGAATACACATCGCTTCTGCCTTTGCACCGGCTCCATTATATCAGTTTCCGCCTGATAATCATGAATCTCTGTCAATAGAGAGGACTACTGACGTAAAGCTGGAGCCCGAGGTAATAGATCGGGTGCCAAGCCGCTCAAGGCTGGACAGATATACATGCACCTCATAGGCATTTACTTTCCGTTTGAATACACATCGCTCCTGCCTTTGCACCGGCTCCATTATATCAGTTCCCGCCTGATAATCATGAATCCCTGTCAATAGAGAGGACTATTGCCGTAAAGGTGGAGCCCGAGGTAATAGATCGGGTACCAAGTCGCTCAAGGCTGGACAGATAGACGTGCACCTCATGGGCATTTACTTTCCGTTTGAATACACATCGCTCCTGCCTTTGCACCGGCTCCATTATATCAGTTCCCGCATGTTAATCATGAATCCATGTCAATAGAGAGGACTACTGCCATAAAGGTAAAGCCCGAGGTAATAGATCAGGTGCCAAGCTGCTCAAGGCTGGACAGATATACGTGCACCTCATGGGCATTTACTTTCTGTTTGAATACACATCGCTCATGCCTTTGCACCGTCTCCATTATATCAGTTCCCGCCTGATAATCATGAATCCCTGTCAATAGAGAGGACTACTGCCGTAAAGGTGGGGCCCGAGGTAATAAATCAGGTGCCAAGCCGCTCAAGGCTGGACAGATATATGTGCACCTCATGGTCATTTACTTTCCATTTGAATACACATCGCTTCTGTCTTTGCACGGGCTCCATTATATCAGTTCCCACTTGTTAATCATGAATCCATGTCAATAGAGAGGACTACTGCAGTAAAGGTGGAGCCCGAGGTAATAGATCGGGAACCAAGCCGCTCAAGGCTGGACAGATATACGTGCACCTCATGGGTATTTACTTTCCGTTTGAATACACATCGCTTCTGCCTTTGCACCGGCTCCATTATATCAGTTCCCTCCCGATAATCATGAATCCCTGTCAATAGAGAGGACTACTGACGTAAAGGTGGAGCCCGAGGTAATAGATCGGGTGCCAAGCCGCTCAAGGCTGGACAGATATACGTGCACCTCATGGGCATTTACTTTCCGTTTGAATACACATCGCTCCTGCCTTTGCACCGGCTCCATTATATCAGTTCCCGCCTGTTAATCATGAATCCATGTCAATAGAGAGGACTACTGCCGTAAAGGTGGAGCTCGAGGTAACAGATCAGGTGCCAAGCTGCTCAAGGCTGGACAGATATATGTGCACCTCATGATCATTTACTTTTCATTTGAATAAACATTGCTTCTGCCTTTGCACCGGCTCCATTATATCAGTTCTCGCATGTTAATCATGAATCCCTGTCAATAGAGTGGACTACTGCCGTAAAGGTGGTGCCCGAGGTAATAGATCGGGTGCCAAGCTGCTTAAAGCTGGACAGATATACAGGTACCTCATGGTCATTTACTTTCTGTTTGATACACATCGCTCCTGCCTTTGCACCGGCTCCATTATATCAGTTCCCGCCTAATAATCATGAATTCCTGTCAATAGAGAGGACTACTGCCGTAAAGGTGGAGCCCGATGTAATAGATCGGGTGCCAAGCCGCTCAAGGCAGTACAGATATACGTGCACCTCATGGGCATTTACTTTCCGTTTGAATACACATCGCTCCAGCCTTTGCATCGGCTCCATTATATCAGTTCTCGCCTGATAATCATGAATCCATGTCAATAGAGAGGACTACTACCGTAAAGGTAGAGCCCGAGGTAACAGATCGGGTGTTGTGATATGATTCCCCGGATTTGGTTTTGGATGATGAGCAAACATAAATAATGTATACTAACTTATTTGTGAGCGCAGTTATGGAGATCAAAAGCGACGCCTCAAGACTTCTCAATACGTGTGATCGTGTGCCTGGAGCTTCGCTGAAGCTCAAGGAGCAATATAGAAGTCAAGAGGAATGAAGATTGAAGCTTTGAAGACGGCTTGTTTCAGAGTGTTTTCTCACTACAAAGCGTTGCCCGTGGAGAGCCCGGTCAACGTGGTCAAGGGGCCCGCTTTGGGTCCCTCGGGGGCTTCGAATCGGTGCAGAAGGGGCAAGGGGAAGCCTCGGCCCTGGTTGAGACGCTCGGCCTCGGACGGGTGTCTTCGGCCTCGGCTGGTAGGGGGACGAGGGGTAGCCTCAGTCGCCCGGGTAGATGCACGGCCGACGGGTGGCGAGGGAGAGTCTCGGACCCGATTAGGACGCTCAGCCTCGGTAGGACGTGCTCGGCCACGGCAGGCTGACGGTGAGGGGAAGCCTCACTGTCCGGTTGATCGAGTGGTCAGAGAGGGGCGAGGGGTAGCCTCGGCCCGTTGATCAGCAGTCCACCTGCACAGACGAGAACGCTCGTCAGGGGGCCGGACCTTGGTTCCGGCCAAATCCCCTCCGATGCCTAAGTCAGATAGAGATCTGAGAAAGGAGGCCCGGCGAAGACGGTTCGACTCGTGAGGAGATCGTAACGGCGTCTCTCGGCGCGAGCGGGGGAGGAAGGAGATGAATTGGGGGAACGAGGTCGTTGATGGAGTACCTTAGGTTTTGTTACCTGAGATGCGGTCCCTTTCTTCATCGTCTTCCTGGCCCTTTTATAGAGCTCCCGCTTGATTGCCTCCAGCCCACGTCCCACGCCCGCCATTGATCGTGCCCCATCAGTCCCCCCTCGCCGCCGCTCTCTCCGCCATGCCAGCACCTCCCCATTATCGCTATTTAGTGGTCGCGCGTCCGGGGGAGTGGTTTTCGCAGGAGTGGGCGAGCGACCAACGGGTTATTGGGGCCGGGTCGGATCGACGTTCGAGAAGGTCCCTTGTAGGGCCTTTGTCGAATGGGCTTTGAGGACGCCGATGGGCTTTTGACCAGTAGTCGGGCTCTTGGGCTCGTGCTTTATGGGTCTCGGTCAAATAGGCCTAACAATTGCCCCCATCGGTCGGGTCGATCGGCCTCGGCCGGTTCGGCTCGGCCGATGTGACCTCTGCCGTTTTTGACGAGCTCGCCAGTCGATGCCGACTCATTTATTAGTCGTCGTCATGAGTTGGCCCGTTCGATACTTTTAAGGCACGGGTCCCGAAGCGCCGTCGGCCTTCGGATGCTGCCACGTGTAGCGGCAAGCCTATCCCCGCCGCTCGCGGAGTCGCCTTAAGTTCGAGAAGCCGAAGGGTTCGTGAGCCGTCATTGGTGGGGTCGATCAACCTTGGCTCGCTCAGATCGCCCGTTGTGTCTCCTGGGATTCCGAGCGGTGCTTCAATCGAGGCGAGGCCATAAATGCGGGTCATGATGAGGCGGATCGATTGGACTTCGACTGGCGCTGGTTTCGAAATGCCGCCAGTTCTTCGAAGCCCGCCGCGCGTTCTTGTCAGCCGCTTCGAATTCACCCCTGCGCCCGGTATATAAAATCCTCAGCCGCGTTGATCTCCACTTCTCTCTTGCTTCTCCCGGTATTCAAAGCTTTCCACAACTCGGAGTTTCCTGTCGCCTTCGCTTCCTTGCCTTCTCCAGACTAGTCGAAAAAAGGTAATTCCTCTCTCGCTTTCACCTTATGGCTGCCCTTAGGATAGGCGGTTCTGGTCAAAGGGCAAGGGATCCTTCGGAGTCCAGGCGGGGTGAGCCCCGGCTAGGGGGATCTGGTTCCCCCGCCGGGAGTCGTTCTCTTCAGGATAAGGGGAAGGAGAAACTTTTACCAGGTCCAGACGGTCGGTCCAGGGTCATGGCTGCTACTCCGAGCTCGTTCGAGGAGGGAATGCCTGATCGGGTTACCCCGCTGGTCAGGGGATTGGAACTTGGATTATGTTTTCGTGGTCTTCTTGGGTGAGGCCCAGATTCTAACAAGCTGGGGCAGTTCTGTCCATCCTCGCCCGTCGTTAGTTCTCTCAGATGCCGACCGGGCAGCTGCTGCGCTTCTGTTGGCTCTTCCTTTGGAAATGAAGTCCATCTGGTCTTTACTGGACGATCTACTCCTGAAGGCCGTCTTGTGGTCTCCAGGTAGGTCGCTTTTTCATCCCCGGATCGCCCTATGACTCATCCTGATTTCGGTCTCCTTTGCAGGGATGGCCGGCCGCGAATTCGTCCGTGACGTCGACGAGCTGATCCGTCGTTGAGCCGCTCGGAGCCGAGGTAGTACCTCGGGAAGGGCGCCTCGGAGGACCGTCGAGGAGGAAGTGCGCCGATCCGAGCCTTCCGTGGGTAAGGTGGTGGCCGCACTTCCTGCCTCTTCTTCTGGCGATCCCCTTCCGGGGGGCGAGGACGGTGCGAGGCGGAAGCGTTCCCCTCCGGCGCCTTCGCAGCCCCACGGTGGAAAGAAGAGGAAGGAGGACGTGGATCCCTCCGGTCTGGCAGGTTCGGCGCTTCCCGTGGCGACCGTCGGGGATCCTTCGATAGCTTTGCCAGCCACCCCCCTCGCAGCGTCTTCGCCCGTATCACCAGGGGTCGGGGCCTTGTTGGCGAGCGACTTGGCTTCGATCGTCGTCCCTGGGAGTTCGATGTTTGCTGACCGAGCCCTGGCCCAGCAGGTTGCCGAGGTCTCCGTCCCTCCCTGGGACCGCAGCCTCCTCAAGAAGATCCCGGTCGACAAGATGTCGGATTCCTTGGTCTGGATCCTTCAACAGGTTCGGTTATCTTGCTATCCTCTCTTTCTCTTTATCCTCTTCTTAGCCCATGTCTCGTCTTTTCAGGGTTCAGCGCTCGCTGTGGAGTTGCAGTGTCGAGCCGTCCGCTTGAGGGAGCTGGAGGAGTCCTCCATGAGGGCTCAGGAGCGGGCCGGGGCGGCCGAGGTGGCCATGATGGAGGCCCAGATGGAGTCTCGGCGCCTCACCCTCCGTGTGGCTGCATTGGAGGGACAAGTGGGTGACCTCGAGGGAAAGCTGGGGGATGCTCATCAGTCGGCTGAGGAAGCGGCGGAGTCGTTCCGCCTGGAGAGGGAGGAACTTCAGAGGGAGTTGTCTGATCGGCGCCAGGTGGCGCGTCTCGCGGAGGAGGTGGAGAAAGGCGTCGTCGAGACCCTGGGGAAGAAGATCTTCGAGGTTCTCCGGGAGGCCTTCGGTAAGTATGTAGACATCATCGCCCCCCGGATCGTCGAAGTCATCCAGTCTTCCTTCCGGGAATGTGCGGAGCGCGTTCGGGAAGCCCCTCCGCCAGTCGAGTCCCCTCGCTCCGAGCAGGGCGAAGTGCCCGAGGATGTGTCCTCTCGAGCCCGGGCCCCCTGAGCCGTCCCTCCTGGCATTATCCTCAAAATTTTTAAGCATCCGCTTCGCTTTGGGCCAGTCTACTTGAAATGGATCCCTGGCCATCTCCTTCAGCCCCGCGGCCAACAATTGCTGGTTGCATGGCCGTTAGCTTGGGTCACCTACTCTGGGTCTTTTGTCAACCAATTTTGCTTTGTCGGTGTCGATCTAGCTTTTGTTGGTGATGAACTCTGTCATTTGTCGTGAGTAGATTTTTGTAGGGTGTTCCCTTCGCCTTGATCCCCTGTAAATAAGACGCATTTTTGTACTCGGGTTAACTATTATAAATGAAATCGACTTACTTGGATTTCTTGTGTGCTTTGCGTTGTCGCCTTGTTCTTGGCTTGGGAATGGACGAAACTGGCGTTGGGGATTCTCCCCAGACTTATGAGCGCAGGGGTCGGTCAGCGAGGGCAGAGCTCCTCGGCTTAGGACCGGTCGGCGTCCGTGCCTGCTGGGGGAATTGCCCCCAGACTTATGAGCTCTGGAGTCGGTCGGCGAGGGCAAAGCTCCTCGGCTTAGGACCGGTCGGCGTCTGTGCCTGCTGGGGGAATCGCCCCCAGACTTATGAGCACTGGAGTCGGTCGGCGAGGGCAAAGCTTCTCGGCTTAGGACCGGTCAGCATCCGCGTCTGCTGGGGGAATCGCCCCAGACTTATGAGCTCTGGAGTCGGTCGGCGAGGGCAGAGCTCCTCAGCTTAGGACCGGTCGGCGTCTGTGCCTGCTGGGGGAATTGCCCCCAGACTTATGAGCGCTAGATTCGGTCGGCGAAGGCAAAGCTCCTCGGCTTAGGACCGGTCGGCGTTCGTGCCTGCTGGGGGAATCGCCCCCAGACTTATGGGCTCTGGAGTCGGTCGGCGAGGGCAAAGCTCCTCGGCTTAGGACCGGTCGGCGTCCGTGCCTGCTGGGGGAATCGCCCCCAGACTTATGAGCACTGGAGTCGGTCGGCGAGGGCAAAGCTCCTCTTCCTCCTCCAGTGAGGCGGCGGTCCCCGGCCTTTTGCGTTATTGGCGACATGTCAACTCCGTCGGGATTTTAAGTAAAGACAATAAAAAGAATGCGTTTGTACTCTCATGAGTCCTGTCGGACCGGTACATTTGGAGGAAACGGAAAAAAGGAAATGAAGCTTAAACAGAAGGATGTAAAACTAGATAACTCCCTCATACTAGGCTGCCACCGGGGGGAGAGACGTTGCATGCTTACTCTATGATGCGGAGGGGGCCTTGGAGGGTGTTGATCTTCTTCCCCTTGTCTGGCTGCGTGGAGGTCCCTTCTCCGTAGGCCGGCTCGTCGGCCTGATTCCTGGCGTGCCCTCGGCTCATCAGCTTCTTAATGTCCTTCTTCAAATGCCAGCAATCTTCCGTGTCATGGCCATCGTCCTTATGGTACTTACAGTACTTCTCCCGGTTCTTCCCGCCTCTTTTAGCCTTCGGTGGGGGGCGATCAGCTCGCTCTTCCTTCTGTACTTGGGCGAGAATGGCGTCTGGGGTGGTATCCCTCGTGCTTTCTCCCCGCTGCCTGTTCCTCTGCCTCTTCTCGGTCCGATACCCTTCGGGGCTAGCTCGTCCGCCGTCGCCACGCTTGGTCCCTCGAGCGGTTTTTCCTGCATCCTCGGCCAAGCCCTCCTCAGTCAGCATGAAGCGTTCGGCCCTTGCCATGATCTCGGGGAGGTCCTTCGGGGGGTCGGTGTGTAGGGACTTCTTGAGGCCCCTGTGGCGAAGCCCTTTCTTAAGAGCCGTCTGGACCACCAGGTCGGGTGGGGTGTTCACGTTTAGCCTTTCCGCATTGAAGCGGCGCATGAACTGTCGTAGTGGCTCGGCCAGGCCTTGCATTATGTTGAACAGATGTTCAGCACCAGGTTTGATCAGCCTCCCCGCCATGAACTGTTTGCAGAACAACTAGGCGAGTTGCTCGAAACTGTCGATGGAGCGGCCGGGCAGGCTGTGGTACCAGATCCTCGCCGCTCCCCTGAGAGTAGAATAGAAGCCCCGGCAAAGCAGGTCATCGTCAGCTCCCTGGAAAGCCATGTCCCCCTCGTAGTCCATCACGTGGTGTGCCGGGTCTCCGATTCCGTCGTACTTTCCCAGCACCGGGATCCTGAATCGAGAGGGGACCCGGGCGTCGGTTATTCTCCGTGATAAGGGACACCAGTCCCCGTGGATGCCTCCGGGGATGCGGTATTCGCCTGCTTCTGGCTCGTTCGGGGGTGGTGGTAGCACCGGTGCCGGCGGGGCTGGCTCCGCAGCCTTCGCCACGCTGGGGGTCGGGCTGACCCGACGCTCCCGACTCCTCCTGCGGGAGCTCCTGCTCTGCCATGATCGGTCTCTTGAGTGGTGTCGTTCGCTTCTCCTGCGGCGGGACGACCGTGATCGACGAGACGATGCCGTCATCGATTCGCTGTTCGTCCCTTCGGTCTCTCTTCGGTTCCTTTCACGATAGGGCGAGGAGGCACGTGACCTCGCCTGACGGGAGCCGGACCGCGTGAACCGACGCTCTGCGTTCGGTTTCCAGGTCCGGTGGTCGTCGACCACCGCGGACCGCAAGTGCGGGGGACCCCCCGCCCATCGGTGGCTATCGTTCAACGCGCCTCCGTCGGATGGAACGGGGCCGACAAGCTGCTGTACCGTCGCGACCAACGTCTGGAGGCTCGCGTTGGTCTCCTGAGCCAGGGCACGGAGCTGTCCCTGTGTGGCTAGTTCTGAGCCATCGGTCTCCTCGGTTGAGTGGGCAGGGTGGCCGTCGACGTGCGCGTCCTCGGGGTTGCCATTAGATGCGCCATTCCCCTCCTCCGGGATGGGGGTCATGCGCTTCCTTCCATTACTGGCTCGCGCCATTGTAGGTATGGTTTGCTTCTTCGTGGGACAGTCTCGTTTCCCACAGACGGTGCCAGATGTTTCAGAGTGTTTTCTCACTACAAAGCGTTGACCGTGGAGAGCCCGGTCAATGTGGTCAAGGGGCCCGCTTTGGGTCCCTCGGGGGCTTCGAATCGGTGCAGAAGGGGCGAGGGGAAGTCTCAGCCCTGGTTGAGACGCTCGGCCTCGGACGGGTGTGTTCGGCCTCAGCTGGTAGGGGGACGAGGGGTAGCCTCAGTCGCCCAGGTAGATGCACGGCCGACGGGTGGCGAGGGAGAGTCTCGGACCCGATTAGGACGCTCGGCCTCGGTAGGACGTGCTCGGCCACGGCAGGCTGACGGTGAGGGGAAGCCTCACTGTCCGGTTGATCGAGTGGTCGGAGAGGGGCGAGGGGTAGCCTCGGCCCGTTGATCTGCTGTCCACCTGCGCAGACGAGAACGCTCGTCAGGGGGCCGGACCTTGGTTCCGGCCAAATCCCCTCCGATGCCTAAGTCAGATAGAGATCTGAGAAAGGAGGCCCGGCGGAGACGGTCCGACTCGTGAGGAGATCGTAACGGCGTCTCTCAGCGCGAGCGGGGGAGGAAGGAGATGAATTGGGGGAACAAGGTCGTTGATGGAGTACCTTAGGTTTTGTTACCTGAGATGCGGTCCCTTTCTTCGTCGTATTCCTGGCCCTTTTATAGAGCTCCCGCTTGATTGCCTTCGGCCCACGTCCCACGCCCACCATTGATCGTGCCCCATCAGTCCCCCCTCGCCGCCGCTCTCTCCGCCATGCCAGCACCTCCCCATTATCGCTATTTAGTGGTCGTGCGTCCGGGGGAGTGGTTTTCACAGGAGTGGGCGAGCGACCAACGGGTTATTGGGGCCGGGTCGGATCGACGTTCGAGAAGGTCCCTTGTAGGGCCTTTGTCGAATGGGCTTTGAGGACGCCGATGGGCTTTTGACCAGTAGTCGGGCTCTTGGGCTCGTGCTTTATGAGTCTCGGTCAAATAGGCGTAACACGGCTCGTAAGGTTTACTTTATAGTCTTATAGCTTCATAGATTAGAATGTTAAGCCTTGAGTAGGACTTACTTTATAATCTTCATTTCGCTCATATCTTAGAGCTAGGATATTCATAGAAGCCATTAGAAACTTTCCCGAAGCCTATCGCTTCTTCCCTCGGCTTCGAGTGAATGTTAGTTGGTTCAAGAAGAGTCACCAACCGACTAGATGACGATCTAGTCGGTCGGCAACTCTACATGAACCGACTAGTTTGCCTTCTCTATATTCAGCTCTTTCCTTGACTACAGTTAGTCGGTCAAAGAAGAGTCACCGACCGACTAGATGACGATCTAGTCGGTCAGGAGTCCTTCTCAGACCGACTAGTTGTGTACAGTCATTTTCATCCTGAGCTACTGTTTCGAGTTAGTCGGTCAAAGAACGTTTACCGACCGACTAGTTGAGAAACTAGTCGGTCAGAATTTGTTCTTAAACCGACTAAGTCAACTTTAAGTCAGCCTATTCTATTTCGACGTTAGTCGGTCAAAGAACATTCACCGACCGACTAGTTGTGAAACTAGTTGGTCGGCAAGTCTTCTTAGACCGACTAGTTGTCTTTGCCTGTACTTCGATCGTTTGGCTGTTCAACCGTTAGTCGGTCTACGTTGTATCACCGACCGACTAGTTGATGATCTAGTCGGTCAGTGATCCTTCTTTGACCGACTAGTCTGGTTCAGAATAGAGCCGTTGGGATTCTTTCAAACTCGATTTCTCTTGCCCCTTTAAATAGAATCCTGATTCGTTTGAAGAGCAGTAAGAGGTCTTATTTCCAAGCAATTTCAGACCTAACAGAAGAGCTTTCCCAAGCTATTTCAAAGCTCTCTCTCCCTCACAAGAATCTCTCCCTCAACACCTTGAGCCCTAATTCCTCAAGAGAGATTCTCTCCATTGTGAGCTTCTCAAGCCAAGAGCTTGATCCAAGTCACCATACTCTACCCTAGGCTTCCATTGCTGGTCATCTTCTTGAAGCTAGGGTTTGGTGTCATCATCTTCCTCAAAATCCCTCCTTGCCCTAATTTGGTAAGATTTACTCAAGGCATAGGATTTGGTAAGGTAAGAGTTTATTTCATTTCATTTCATTGAATTGTTGTACACTCTCGGTTGTGAGAGTTTGAGTGATCCCGGGTTGTGGGATTCACGGGAATCGATTGTAGGTCGATTGCACTTGTGGAGTTTCCGCAAGTGGGTTTAGTGGAAATCTTGAGTTAGGGTTGCTAACTCAAGTATCCGGAGGGGATCCGGGTGGTTGGGACGTAGGATCACCGGGAACAAGTCGGGGAGACTTGGGTGGATCCGAACCCAGTAATATTGTTTGTTTGCGTATGTTTTAATTCTTGTTGATAGTTGTTTAATTCCGCATTGTCGTTTGTTTCTTGCACAATAATTAGGAATAACTCTCTTGATTATTTTAAGTACTATTCACCACCCCCCTCTAGTACGTGTGCAGTAGCTACCACAGGGCACTACATCGGGTGCCAAGCCGCTTAAGGCTGGACAGATATACGTGCACCTCATGATCATTTACTTTTCGTTTGAATACACATTGCTTCTGTCTTTGCACCGGCTCCATTATATCAGTTCTCGCCTGTTAATCATGAATCCCTGTCAATAGAGAGGACTATTACCGTAAAGGTAGAGCCCGAGGTAATAGTTCGGGTGCCAAGCCGATCAAGGCTGGTCAGATATACGTGCACCTCATGGGCATTTACTTTCCGTTTGAATACACATCGCTCCTGCCTTTGCACTGGCTCCATTATATCAGTTCCCGTCGGTTAATCTTGAATCCCTGTAAATAGAGAGGACTACTGCCGTAAAGGTGAGCCCGAGGTAATAGATCGGGTGCCAAGCAACTCAAGGCTAGACAGATATACGTTCACCACATGGTCATTTACTTTCCGTTTGAATACACATCGCTCATGCCTTTGCACCGGCTCCATTATTTCAGTTCCCGCCTGTTAATCATGAATCCCTGTCAATAGAGAGGACTACTACCGTAAAGGTAGAGCCCGAGGTAAAAGATCGGATGCCAAGCCGCTCAAGGCTGGACAGATATACGTGCACCTCATGGGCATTTACTTTCCGTTTGAATACACATCACTCCTGCATTTGTACCGTCTCCATTATATCAGTTCCCGCCTGATAGTCATGAATCCCTGTCAATATAGAGGACTACTGCCGTAAAGGTGAAGCCCGAGGTAACAGATCGGGTGCCAAGCCGCTTAAGACTGGACAGATATACGTGCACCGCATGGTCATTTACTTTCCGTTTGAATACAAATCGCTTCTGCCTTTGCTCCGGCTCCATTATATCAGTTCCCATCTGTTAATCATGAATCCCTGTCAATAGAGAGGACTACTGCCGTAAAGGTGGAGCCCGAGGTAATAGATCGGGTGCCAAGCCGCTCAAGGCTGAACAGATATACGTGCACCTCATGGGCATTTACTTTCCGTTTGAATACACATCGCTCCTGCCTTTGCACCAGCTCCATTATATCAGTTCCCGCCTGATAATCATGAATCCCTGCCAATAGAGAGGATTACTGCCGTAAAGGTGGAGCCCGAGGTAATAGATAAGATGCCAAGCCGCTCAAGGCTGGATAGACATACGTGCACCTCATGGGCATTTACTTTCCGTTTGAATACACATCGCTCCTGCCTTTGCACCGGCTCCATTATATCAGTTCCCGCCTGTTAATCATGACTCCCTGTCAATAGAGAGGACTACTGACGTAAAAGGTGGAGCCCGAGGTAATAGATCGGGTGCCAAGCCGCTCAAGGCTGGACAGATATACGTGCACCTCATGGGCATTTACTTTCCGTTTGAATAAACATCGCTCCTGCCTTTGCACCGGCTCCATTATATCAGACCCGCCTGATAATCATGAATCCCTGTCAATAGAGAGGACTACTGCCAAAAAGGTGGAGCCTGAGGTAATAGATCGGGTGCCAAGCCGCTCAAGGCTGGACAGATATACGTGCACCTCATGGGCATTTACTTTCCGTTTGAATACACATCGCTCCTGCCTTTGCACCGGCTCCATTATATCAGTTCCCGCCTGATAATCATGAATCCCTGTCAATAGAGAGGACTACTGCCATAAAGTGGAGCCCGAGGTAATAGATCGGGTGCCAAGCCACTCAAGGCTGGACAGATATACGTGCACCTCATGGGCATTTACTTTCCGTTTGAATACACATCGCTCCAGCCTTTGCATCGGCTCCATTATATCAGTTCCGCCTGTTAATCATGAATCCCTGCCAATAGAGAGGACTACTGCCATAAAGGTAGAGCCCGAGGTAATAGATCGGGTGCCAAGCTGCTCAAGGCTGGACAGATATACGTGCACCTCATGGGCATTTACTTTCCGTTTGAATACACATCGCTCCTGCCTTTGCACCGGCTCCATTATATCAGTTCCCGCCTGATAATCATGAATCCCTGTCAATAGAGAGGACTACTTCTGTAAAGGTTGAGCCCGAGGTAATAGATCGAGTGCCAATCCGCTCAAGGCTAGACAAATATACGTAAACCTAATGGGCATTTACTTTCCGTTTGAATACCCATCGCTTCTGCCTTTGCACCGGCTCCATTATATCAGTTCTCGCCTGTTAATCATGAATCCCTGTCAATAGAGAGGACTACTGCCGTAAAGGTGGAGCTCGAGGTAATAGATCGGGTGCCAAGCCACTCAAGGCTGGACAGATATACGTGCACCTCATGGGTATTTACTTTCCGTTTGAATACACATCGCTCCTGCCTTTGCACCGGCTCCATTATATCAGTTCCCGCCTGTTAATCATGAATCCCTTGTCAATAGAGATGACTACTGCCGTAAAGGTGGAGTCTGAGGTAATAGATTAGGTGCTAAGCCGCTCAAGGCTGGACAAATATACGTGCACCTCATGGTCATTTACTTTCTGTTTGAATACACATCGCTTCTGCCTTTGCACCGGCTCCATTATATCACTTCCTGCCTGATAATCATGAATCCCTGTCAATAGAGAGGACTACTGTCGTAAAGGTGGAGCCCGAGGTAATAGATCAGGTGCCAAGCCGCTCAAGGCTGGAAAGATATACGTGCACCTCATGGTCATTTACTTTCCGTTTGAATACACATCGCTCCTGCCTTTGCACCGGCTCCATTATATCAGTTCCCGCCTGATAATCATGAATCCCTGTCAATAGAGAGGACTACTGCCGTAAAGGTGGAGCCCAAGGTAATATATCGGGTGCCAAGCCGCTCAAGACTGGACAGATATACGTGCACCTCATGGGCATTTACTTTCCGTTTGAATACACATCACTCCTGCCTTTGCACCGGCTCCATTATATCAGTTCCCGCCTGTTAATCATGACTCCCTGTCAATAGAGAGGACTACTGCCGTAAAGGTGGAGCCCGAGGTAATAGATCGTGTGCCATGCCGCTCAATGCTGGACAGATATACGTGCACCTCATGGGTATTTACTTTCCGTTTGAATACACATCGCTCCTGCCTTTGCACCGGCTGCATTATATCAGTTCCCGCCTGATAATCATGAATCCCTGTCAATAGAGAGGACTACTGCCGTAAAGGTGGATCCCGAGGTAATAGATCGGGTGCCAAGCCGCTCAAGGCTGGACAGATATACGTGCACCTCATGGGCATTTACTTTCCGTTTGAATACACATCGCTCCTGCCTTTGCACCGTCTCCATTATATCAGTTCCCGCCTGATAATCATGAATCTCTGTCAATAGAGAGGACTACTGCCGTAAAGGTGGGGCCCGAGGTAACAGATCAGGTGCCAAGCCGCTCAAGGCTGGACAGATATACGTGCACCTCATGGTCATTTACTTTCCGTTTGAATACACATCGCTTCTTCCTTTGCACGGGCTCCATTATATCAGTTCCCACTTGTTAATCATGAATCCATGTCAATAGAGAGGACTACTGCAGTAAAGGTGGAGCCCGATGTAATAGATCGGGTGCCAAGCCGCTCAAGGCTGGACAGATATACGTGCACCTCATGGTCATTTACTTTCCGTTTGAATACTCATCGCTCCTGCCTTTGCACCGGCTCCATTATATCAGTTCCCGCCTGATAATCATGAATCCCTGTCAATAGAGAGGACTACTGCCGTAAAGGTGGAGCCCGAGGTAATAGATCGGGTGCCAAGCCGCTCAAGGCTGGACAGATATACGTGCACCTCATGGGCATTTACTTTCCGTTTGAATACACATCGCTTCTGAACGTGCAGTGGCTACTAAACAATAGATATTTATAGATCGATTGCGAGACGCAATCGGTATGCCTCGTAATGATGAAAGTACAACCGCCACCTCGTACAATCTCATTTCGGAGGTACGTAATGATGAATGTAAATGATTCTGCTTTCTTCTCAACAATGTTCACGTATGGGAACTGGAGAATGAGTCAAGTAGAACCTCGGTTTCCGTGTAAGCCCTTCATTACGATTTTTTTGGCCATCCGAACGGATGCTTTACCCCAGCCGTCTGATGAGATCGTTTTAGTCAGTTCCACTTCCCTATGTAATCCAGCGGCTGTGATTAAAATAACCAATCGTTATATATATGTGGAATCTGTAGACCAGGGGTTTCGCGGAAAATTTCATTCCTCTTCCCTTTGGTCTGTCGTTCCGTTTTCTTCTTCATCTCAACACTCTCGCATTTCGTACTAGGGTTTCTTCATGCAGCCAAAATGATCTCGTGAGTCGAGTTCTTCTGACTCTTGGGGAATTAGTGATGATGATTCACCGTCACCTGAACACGATGATCCCCTTCCCTCATCGTTCCGGGCCAATAGACCCATTCTGCGTGATTCGCTTTCGCTTGGTCCTACTCAAGGTGAACACAATGTGTTGTTGCCTCCTCCTAGGTTTCCTCCTTTACATGCAGGTTCATCAGTTCCATCTCCGCATGACAAAGCCCCACTCGAGGACAACAGTAACGGCCTCCTCTCTATGGTTGGGATGTCTCGCCGTCAGGACTCTGTTCTGCACAACCTCCGTAGCAAACTTGAGGAGCTTACTACGTCTGTCTCTGTACTTACAGATGAACAACGTCAGCTTAAGGATATACTCATAGGCAATGTAAGCCTCGCATCTGCTCCTTCATCCTCCTCCCATCAGCTGGTGAACTTTACTCGTAGAGTAGGAGAAATTGAAACACATCTCTCCAACACCAATCTGGCGATCTCACTTCTGCATAGCGACTTCGACACTATGATGCGCATAATGTCGAACATACAAGAGAAGATGGAGACTCTGGTGCCCTCTCCTAGAGACATCCATACTGTTGCCCCACCATCACCACCTCCTCCTCCTCCTCCGCCTCCAGGTTTTTAAGGTGGCCGGGCCATTGGCGCACAAGCCTTTCTCTTGTCTTATAATGTATTTTTGATCATCGACGGAGAAGAGTGTTTGTGGGTAGATATTCTTTGGTGTTTTATGTCATTATATACGAAATGTAGTTTCAAATTTGTTATGGTATGTACATTATAACGTAGAAATGTTGTAGTATGATAGAATTCAGACCTTAATACACTGTCATTTAATTTGATACAATTGCATGACTTAACGAAATTGATATATGTGATATATACATCGATGCTTACTTGAATCAATGTCTGAAATTGAAATTACCTATTTATAAACTTTTTACCGATATATGATTTACCCAGCGTGCACAATGGGCATAAATTGTGACCGTCCTGATATACGTTGTGATAAAACATTTACGTTTGCACACAATTACTCAGCGCGCACAACGGTCATATAATGTGTTTGACCGATGTGCGGGCTGTGAGCATACCCGTATTTGGTTATCTATAATTACTCAGTTCACACAACTACACGTAATTGTGACCTTTTTGCGCGCGGAGCCAAACTATTTTATATTACAATTGAGGGAAGCTTTTGAATTTGTCATATGTGGCAGTGTCATGTCAAGTTTTGGGGGGAAATATCTTGGATTGATAAAATATGTTGGGAATACACAAAAGCATTGAAGAGAAATTAGTTGGGAGATACAAAAGCTTTTCTTTTTTGAAATTGGTAGCATTAGCACTTAAGTCTTAATACCATTCATTCAAAAATGACCCAAAAAACCGAGACCCAAAAAACTGAAACCCAACAAAAAACACACACAGAAAATAAAACTCAACGAAATAGAACTTTATTTCGGCTGAGCTTATTTCGGCCGACTCAAAAAATTTGAAACCCAAAAAACACAGTGAAAGTGCATTCAAAGAGGCGGGCTGAGCTTTATGGTCGTCAAGCTATCTGACCAACCCATTCGTGCAGAAGGCGCCCTCGCCGAAGTCGCCCGCTAAATTTTTAGACGCTAATTTGTTGTTCTGCATCGAAGGCGGCCGCACCGAATTTATTGTCCCTCACCGAAGACGGCCGTGCCTCTAAATATTTTTACGCTAATTTGTTGTTCTTTTCCATTTTGGCTGTAGAAATATTTTTTTGGGCCAAATGTTTTTTTGGGACAAAGATTTTCCACCGTTCCTGCGGGTAGGGATTATGGCTAGTATGCAATTAAAACTACAATATTTCATCGCAACCAAACTTCAGATGCCATGACCGTTGTGCGGGCTGAGTAAAACTGTATTACATAATCCATTACCCACAATTATTCATCCCGTCCTGCGCGGTGTGTAAATAGGTATACCTTTCGGAAACATAATTCAGCTCGCACAACTGCTAAAATTTCACCCAACTGTGAGCGATTTGTAAAACTGTCGTAACTAAAAAATCACAATAATTAAGAAAAAATCACAAAATCGGTGGAGATTTAATGTTCAGACTGTCATGCGAAATATATATATCCACATTGAAGCAAATAGACCGGGTCGGTTGATTGATGGGTGTAGATACATTCTCCTTCCCCTTTTGTATTTAGGTCCTGTCCTTTTGGCATCTGTATTTACGTGTTTGGTCCCTTTTAAGTTGAGAATTGCTACATACACCCCTATGTTTAGGGGTGTATGTAATAATTGAGAGCCAAAACTAGAAATTATATCACATCCATTCATACTCTACCATTCTTGTTTTTTTTTTCCTTTTTAGGTCACAATCATTGTATACACCTCTATTGATAGGGGTGTATACAGTCTTGGCCTTTAAGTTTTAACCCCCCGACGCTGACGACATGCACACCCACACTTTCCTCTCCTTCCCAGTTTCGAGTGTTAACCGCTATCGTGTTCATGGGGAATTATTTTTGTTCCGTGCACAATTTGCACGGGAAATTTCTTGTATACATATAAGTGAAAAGACAACACATATCTTACTGTTTACAGAATAAGACACCATATATCTTTGTGAATGATACTCATGTGTCACGCTGTTGGATTTGATGGTGTCACATTTTGTAACGTCCCATTATGTGTAATATTGTACAAACATAAATAATTTGCTCAACTTGCACAACAGCCATAATTTTTCCCGTTGTGCGCGTTGAGCAATTTTGTTATTGGCCATCAAGTTTGCTCAATGCGCGCCGTAAAGGCCAAACCTTCTTGGGAACATCATCTGGCTGGTAACAATATGTTGTAGATTCACTCGTCTTTATGTCCAATACAATATCACGCACAGTGACCTGCTGTAGTCTATCGTCCTCATCAATGGGCTAGTCCAATTCGTCTATAAATAGCCTCTCTTCCCACTAGACCTTGTCAACCACTGCACTTCTTGATGATAGTATTCTAACTGATTCTATCTGTTTCTACTTCATACAATATTTTTTTATTCACAATGCTAAATATATCCCGTTGTTCATCACTGCTTCGTCTTCAACACACAAAGATGAACAATATACTACCGGCAATTGATGTGTACTGGAAGATGTTATTTGCTCCTTCATATGTTCTACTACAGCAGCGGATTCTTCTGAGAAGAAGCAACCGTGATATATTTTTATATCAGTGTCTAAACGTAAAGTTGCATGTCTTTATACCCTATTTTTTACTTAAATATGCTTTTTATCGTTCATAATTGATGCTTCTTCAACGCATACAGGGGCATGTGCTGAAGAATCCAGATCAGCCAACTTCGTTAAAGGAGTGGCTACTTATACCGTTATGGACGATCTGGATGCTAGTGATGATGGTGCGTGCTATTGAAGCTGATCATAAATGCCATCTTGCTTGAGCTGTTCAGCATGACTCTCTGAACAGTTTTGTGTAGTGGGATTCAATGTACAATTAGGAAATTCCCGTGATTGAATTTCATACCAGTTCCAAACTGTGACGTTGCAAAATGTTTAGCTGTAGTTTCAAATTTGTTGTGTAATGTACAGAATAATGCATAAATGTTGTCGTATTTTGAAATTCAGACCCTAATACAATGTCATTTTATTTGTTACAATTGCATGACAATACAAAAATGATATAGGTGATATATATGTCCGACATTGATATTACTGAGCAAAATTGTTTACCGAACTATAAATGTAATTTATGCATTATGTACATTATAATGCATAATGCTGTAGTTTGTTAGAATTCAGACCTTAATACTATGTCATTTAATTTGATACAATTACATGACAATACAAAATTGATATAAGATGATATATACATTGATGCTTACTTGAATCAATGTCCGACATAGATATTACTGATCAAACACTATTACCCGAACTATAAATTCCCCAAGGCGCACAACAGGCTCATGCTATATGTTGTGATAAACTATTTACGTGAGCACACAGTTACTAGCATGCACAACATCACATCGATTTGTTTGACCGCTGTGCGCGCTGAGCAAAACCGTATCTAGTTATCCACAATTACTCAAATCACACAACTGGACGTAGATGTGACCCTTTTGCTCGCAGAGCCAAACTGTATGCAATTAAACACAATAGACCATTGCACACAACAGTCAGATGCCATGACCGTTGTGCGTGCTGAGCAAAACTGTATTACATGCTCCATTACCCACAGTTAATCATCCCGTCATATGGGCAACATATGGACAACACAGTTAATTACCCACTGATCAAATTACACCTACCTGGGTACGTTGAGCAAAACGGTCATAACGAATAATTACTCAGCACGCAAAACGTTCAATAAAAAAATCCCAAAATATAAAAGAAACACAAAATCGGGGGAGAATTAAATAATGTTCAGTCTGACATTATTTAAAAAATCAAAATTGAAGCAAATTTGATGCGCAGCAGTTGATTGATGGGTGTAAAGACATTTAAGTGATAAGACAACACATATCAGACTGTTTACATAATAGGACAGCAAAAATATCTACATTTCTTTGATTTGTTAAAAAAATATACATTTTGGATATATAATACAGCGTGCACAACGGATAAAAATACACCCAGCTGTGCGCATTGAGCAAAATGGACGTAACGAATAATTACTCTGCGCGCACAACGTTCAATACAAAATCCCCTTAATTAATAACTTCAGCACGCACAACGTTCAATAAAAAATCCCAATAATAAAGAAGAAAAACAAAAATGGGGGAGAATTAATTAATGTTTAGACTGACAGGCCAGTTAAAAAAATTACCATTAAAGCAAATCTAATGCGCAGCAGTTGATTGATGGGTGTAAAGACATTTAAGTGATAAGACAACACATATCAGACTGTTTACAGAATAAGATAGCAAAAATATCTACATTTCTATGATTTGTTAAAATTTGATCCTGAGTGCGGGGTATATAAAAAGGTATACATTTAGAAAATATAATACAGCGCGCACAACGGATCAAAATACACCCAGCTGTGCGCGTTGAGCAAAACGGTCGTAACGAATAATTCCTCTGCGCGCACAACGTTCAATACAAAATTCCCATAATTAATTACATCAGCGCGCACAATGTTCAATACATTTAAGTGATAAGACTACACATATCCGACTGTTTGCTGAATAAGACAGCAAAAAGATCTACATTTCTTTGATTTGTTTATATTTGACCCTTAGTGCGGGGTATATAAAAAGGTATACATTTAGAATTTATAATATAGCGCGCAAAACAGAACAAAATACACCCAGCTGTGCGTGTTCAGCAAAACGATCGTAATGAATAATTACTCTGCGCGCACAACGTTCAATACAAAATCCCCATAATTAATAACTTCAGCGCGCACAACGTTCAATGAAAAATCCCAATAATAAAGAAGAAACACAAAATTTTGTTAGAATTAATTACTGTTCAGACTGACATGCCAGAAAAAATATCAAATTTGATGCAAATATAATGCGCAGCAGTTGATTGATGTGTGTAAGAAAATTTAAGTGATAAGACAACACATTCCGACAGTTTACAGAATAAGACAGCAAAAATATTCACATTTCTTTGATTGTTTAAATTTGAGTCTTAGTGCGCACCGTGCGGGGTATTTAAAAAGGTATACATTTTGGATATATAATACAACGCGCACAACGGATCAAAATACACCCAGCTGTGCGCGTTGAGCAAAACGGTCGTAACGAATAATTACTCTGCATGCACAACGTTCAATACAAAATTCCCATAATTAATATCTTCATCGCGCACAACGTTCAATAAAAAATCCCAATAATAAAGAAAACACAAAATTGGGGGAGAATTAATTAATGTTCAGACTGATATGCCAGATAAAAAAATTCAAAATTGATGCAAATATAATGCGGAGCCGTTGATTGATGGGTATAAAGATATTTACGTGATAAGACAACATATATCCGACAGTTTACAGAATAAGACAGCAAAAATATTAACATTTCTTTTATTTGTGTAAATTTGAGTCTTAGTGCGGACCATGCGGGGTATTTAAAAAGGTATACATTTTGCATATATAATACAGCGCGCATAACGGATCAAAATACACCCAGCTGTGCGCGTTGAGGAAAACAGTCGTAACGAATAATTACTCTGCGCGTACAACGTTCAATACAAAATTCCCATAATTAATTACTTCAGCGGGCACAACGATCAATAAAAAATCCCAATAATAAAGAAAACACAAAATTGGCGGAGAACTAAATAATGTTCAGACGGATGGGAGTATAGGCATTTAAGTGATAAGAAACACATATATTACTGTTTACAGAATAAGACAACTTATATCTATGTGTATGATACTCATGGGTCACACTGTTTGATTTGAGGTGGTCACATCGCTATAAATGGATTTATGAGTAATATTGTATAAACATAAATAATTTGCTCAACTCGCACAACTGCCATATTGTTATCCGTTTTGCGCGTTGAGCAATTTTCTTAGGGCAATCAATTTCGTTAGCGGCAATTTCTGTAGCACACAGTAACCCAACTGTAGTCTCAGCCTCATCTATGCGGACCATACCCAGTCCAATTCGTCTATATAAAGTGATTCACTTCCTTTTAGACATCGTCAACAACTACTCCTCTCGATGACAGTGTTCTATATGGTTATACCTATACAATAAATTTTCTTTTACATGCTAAATTTTTGTTCTTACTAATGAATTCTTCGTCTACGACACATAAAGATGGCCAGCCAATAAACTTGCGGCAATTGCCGTGATGCTGAAATTGAATTCGTCACATTTATATGGGCATCAAAGATAGAGTCTGCTACTTCAGATATCATCAACGGTGTTGTTGGCTCCTTCAGAAGAAACACACGATGTTTTTGAATGCTTCACATTGCCATCAGCCTGAAGGTGCCACCAAGGTATCGGCTCTTAAACTGCGCAATCTTCTCTGAAACTGTGCATCCTCATTTCTATCCATGCTCAGAAGAATTTCTTACGAGTGCCATTATTGCATTTCATACCAGTGCAAAAATGTGAAGAATCTCTATTAGAGCTGCTCATAACTACAATATCCACAGGAGACACGGTCACGGCATGAGACCTTGTCGTATGAGCAAAACTGTATTCCATTGCTCAAAGTTAATCAGCCCGCCCTACGTCCAAAAGTAGTGACCTTTGTGTCCACTAAGAAAAAATATTTACTATACTGTGATTTGTCACAGTTACTGTCTTCTGATATGATGCTGTATGTTTTTTTTGGAAAAACTTGGACAAGCACCGCAAGACTATCTGTGTATTTAGATTTTTCTCTTTGCTAATCGAAACCAGATGTTTTTTTGCCGTTATGCGCATTAAGTATAAAAAGGTATACCTTCAAGCAATTTTTCTCTTCGTGCACCACCGCAGTCGAATACTATTTGGAACAATGTTTGGCTGGTATCTATCTGCCATATATTCACGAGCACGAACTGTTACTCTACGGTGTTTCCATCCTCGTACTTGGTCCGTCCAACTCGTCTGTATATGGTTTCCATACCCGCCAGACCTCATCAATCACTACCCCAGGTGAATATAGTTCCTTTATCTGATTCTCTCTGATTCTTCTAATACAATGTTTTTCTTCAAATTTGTAATTTTGTTGTTGTTCATGAGTGTGTCGTCTACATCACACAAAGATGGCCAATATACTAGCAGCAAGTGATGTGATGCAGAAATTGAATACATCACCTTTATATGGTGGCGAAGATGTTCTTTTGCTCCTCTTCGCATGATCTGTTCATCTTCATTACAAACCTCACATGAAGGCAAAGATGTTCTTGCAACCATTATAGCTTCATTCTCGTCCATGCCAACTTGCAGATATTCTTTGACCCTTCGTAAGTTCCGTTCAGATTCATTGCATACATAACTGCTTGATGATAACAACGGTTCTATCTTATATCTATCTAAGTCTAATTATATTTACTTTTTTATTCTATCTTTTCCTAGGGGAGTTTGTACTTGCTGGTATCCCTCCTGCTCCCAGGGGTGTTCGAAGTGTCATTGTTTGCCTTGAGATAGATGCCGACGGTATCTTGAATGCCTCTGCAGAGGAAAGGACTTGTGCAGAAAAATAAGATTACTATCACTAACGATAAGTGCCAGGTAAACCCAGGAGGAGATTGAAAGGATGTTCCTTGAGGCAAAGAAGTATAAAGCAGAAGATGCAGCGAACAAGAGAACGGCGGAGATGGTGTGTTATGTTCATTGGAATGCATAAATGTTGTAGTATGTTGGAATTCAGACCTTAATACAATGTCATTTAATGTGATACGTTTGCAGCCCATTACACAGACCTTAATACAATGTCATTTAATGTGATACATTTGCAGCCCATTACAAACTTGTGATTGGTGATATATACATTGGTGCTTACTTAAATCAAATTCCAACAATGAAATTTAATGGGAAAAATTAGTGAAAGTAATATACTAAGATTTACACAGCGCACACAACTGGCAAATGGCGTGAACGTTGTGCGCGTTTAGAAATTTTGATCGAGGCCAACGATTATGCTCATCGCTCAGCACGTCAGTAGATCTTTATTTGGGAACAACATATGTGTAAAACATACAATAAATACCCGAGGTACAAGATTATTCTGTATTTTCCCGAGAAATTGTCTGTTGACTTTTATTTAGTAGAAGTGCTACTTTTGTTTATACCAGCTTCCATTTACCCCTGGACACTAATTAATCATCCCACATAATTGCTCAGCGTGCACAACTTGCAATAGAAATGAAAGTTGTTCGCGGTAAGCAACGCTTTCTACAATTACCGAGTTTTGCTCCTCGCGCACACCTGTGACATGAGGATCATCTTCATTCACTCTAGTATCTTCATTTGCACCAGTATCATCATGAGCAACCTAGGCATCAGCATTCTCAGCATCAACATTCAGAGGGCCTGAATTCACTTCAGCCTCAACATTGGCTCCAATATCTTCAGCAGGGAAGGGAGTCTCTGAATCAGAAATCTCCAGAATCTCAATTTCAGTTATTTTTACAGATGACTTTATTCTCCAACAGACGGTAAGGATGATCTCATCATCATCAGGAACCTCCACGCTCATCAGTTTTCCTCTTAACTTGTCCAATTTGTAAGGACCAAGTCTAACACCTGTGAAATCCATCCACGATAGGTTCAATTATGGCCAGTCCTTCGAAGATACCAGAACCAGTCCTAAATAGTGACTGGTGCAGGAAAATCTTCATCTATATCAGAATCGAAAGACGAGGGTTTGACAAAGAGAGGAATTTCCAGAGTTGGGGAAAATGGGATCACCTCCCAATTTCACGCTACGGGGCAATGCATGTCATGAGAAGACATCTGAGAGGGAGTGGGATGACAATTACCAGGCAAAGAGACATAAGCCGATCAAGGAACCACCCCTTTTCATTTGACATGCAGAGAAGAGGATGAAGATACAGCCCATTTCGATGAGGAAGGTCGACGAGAAGAACGGCGAGGGGTCTGAGAGGATTTTTGGCTTTGATTGCGAGTCATTACAGTAGATGAGGGCGAGAATTTCTCAAGAAGGGTGCAAGAAACCCTATAAAAGAAAACACACTTCTATTCTTTTGAAAGTATTTTGGAGAGGAAAGAGCGACGTAGGAGGGAGAAGATTTGGGAGAATCAAATATACCGGCCTAAACTTTAAATCGGCCCAACCATCTAATTACAGCCCAACACCCCCTTATGTTGCAACACGAGGTGCAACATTATATACAACATAACCCTAGAGCCTGTTGCAATTCTTGAAATCTGCCTGAGTCGAGGGGTTTCGTGAAAATGTCAGCCAATTGGCTGGATGTTGCAACATATTCCATAACTAGAACCTTCTCTGCCAATTCTCTGATGAAATGGTGTCTGATGTCTATATGTTTAGTTCTTGAAAGTGGAACAAGATTCTTGGAGATGTTGATAGCACTCTGGTTGTCACATAAAATAGTCAATACATCTTGCTCCATCTCGTAGTCAGTTAACATCTGCTTCATCCATAGGAGTTGAGTACAACAACTCCCTGCAGCAATGTATTTAGCCTCAGCCGTGGATAGAGAAATAGAGTTCTGCTTCTTACTGTACCAAGAGACAAGATTGTTTCCTACATAGAAACAGCCGCCTGTCGTACTCTTCCTATCATCAGCATTTCTTGCCCAATCAGCATCGATGTAACCATGTAAGGTGTTTGTGTCTTTGGTATACCATATACCATATTCGACTATCCTACTAACATATCTAATTATTCTCTTAACCGTCGTGATATGAGACTCAGAAGGGACTAGCTTGATAGCGAGCACATACCCCTACACTGAAAATGATGTCCGACCTGCTAGCAGTCAGATATAGTAGACTCCCATTCATACTCATGTACAAAGTGACTTCCACTGATTTTCCTCCATCATCTTTAGAGAGTTTGTCACTTATAGATATAGGAGTGCAGACTTGTCTGGCCTTCTCCAGTCCGAATCTCTTCACCAGATTTTTCGCATACTTGCTCTATGAAATGAATAGACCATTATTGGATTGCTTAACCTGAAGCCCAAGTAACATATTCAGTTCTCTGACCATGCTCATCTCAAACTCCTTCTGCATGAGAGCTATGAATTCACAGACTAGCTGTGGCGAGGTAAAACCGAACACTATGTCATCTACATATATCTGAGCAGCAATCACGATAAACCTAATTCTTTGAAAAAACAGCGTCTTGTCAGCACCCCTTCGTTCATAACCCTTCTGAAGAAGATATTTAGTTAATCTCTCGTACCAGGCCCTTGGAGCTTGCTTCAAGCCATAGAGGGCCTTCTTCAGCTGATAAACATGATTAGAGAGAAATGGATCTTCAAACCCCTTGGGCTATTTGACATACACTTCTCATTCAATATTCCATTCAGGAAGGCAATCTTCATGTCCATTTGATGAAGCTTGAAGTTGAAGCTGCACGCAACGACCAGAAGGAGCCTGATAGATTCCAGACAAGCAACTGGGGCAAATGTCACATCAAAATCAATGCCTTCAACCTGAGTGTAACCTTGAGCCACCAGACGAGCCTTGTTGCGTGTGACGTTGCCTTTCTCATCAGTCTTATTCTTGAATATCTATTTCGTACCAATGAAATTTATCCCCTTCGGTCTTTCAACTAGTATCCCGACATCATTTCGCTGAAACTGGTTCAGATCTTCTTGCATTCCATGTATCCAAAACTTATCTGTCAGGGCTTCCTTAATATTCTTAGGTTCGACTAAGGAGAGGAAACAGACATATCGGACAAGATCACGGTATATGACTGATATGCTCCTATTTTACATGATTTATCGCATATTTTCATGACACACTTCACCGTCCAAACCCCCATTTTATATGTTTTTACACTATTATTTGGAACAATATGACTTTCGGAGCGTTTATGCCCATTTCAGGGATTTGGAGCGATATTGGAGCAATTTGGGGTCAATAAGACGATCGGCGAAATGAGAGCACCAAGGAGACTCATGATGACATGCTTGAGGATCCAAAAAAGAAGACTAGAGGAAGAAATGAGGAAGAGAAAGAGAAAGAAGAAGCCAAGAAGCAAATAGGCCACTTTCCCAGGCGACTCGACCCGAGCAGCATTCTGCTGCTCGGTCACGCTGACATGCGGATTCAGCCAGGAGATGTGCATGAGCCACTCGATCGAGCAGAGAGGTGACTCGATCGAGTCAACCCAACTTCGAGCTTCTACCATTAGTTATCCGACTCGACCGAGTAGGTGTCTACTCGACCGGAGCAGGTGTCTACTCGACCCGAGCAGGCAGAGCGATATTTTGGAGAAGAATCCAGGCTTCCTGACGACTCGACCGAGCAGGACCTACTCGATCCGAGTAGACAGAACGACAATTCGAGGAGAAGCTCAGATATACTGACGACTCGATCGAGCAGGTAGGCTACTCGACCGAGCACGAAGGCTACTCGGTCGAGTAAGGCACACGCCCAGATTTTCAGACATCCATGCACTCTTTTCAAATCTGCTATCAGCTGGATTTTTTTCGTATTTTTATGATATTTTCTCCAGATAGTAGACATCAATATAGTTCCAACGCTACTAAGAACGTACCAATCGGAGGTCGGATGAGCTCTACGAAATTTCTGCAAGTTGACACTGCAGTGCTGAAATCTGTACTCAACCACCTACTCGACCAAGTAGGACCCTACCCGGTCTGAGCAAACAGAGCAGTATTTTGGAAGGATTTCTGCCATACTGATGACTCGACCAAGTAGGGGGCTACTCGACCCGAGTCTGCTGGGCCCAGAACTTAAGTTGCGTCTAGAATTGATCTTAGGCACGAATTTCAGAGGGTTTTTTGGGTTGTTTGCTAGGGTTTTGAGGGGACTATATATATGAATTGTAGCCGTCATTGGAGGAGGACTTTTTTGGAGCTTAGACTTTTATTAGAGAGTTTTGGAGACGATCTTTTGGGAGTTAGGCTATGCCCTAGCCCCATCCCTTGTATCAAGATAAGTATTTTTGTTTTCTTTAATTCTATTTTAGTTCTTCTTATTGATTGATTATTGAATATCTCTTTGATGCATGCAATGAAGTTTTCTATTGCTCTTATATCTATTGCTATCATGCACGAGTAGTATTCTCTAGGGCAAATGGATTACCCCTAGGATTTTAGGATTTAGATGCAAAGATTGGATTTTTATGATGCGTTGGATATAAAAGGGGGAGTATTTTGGTTGATCTTGCAAAATCCCTAGGAGAACTCGTACTGAGATCGTGCCCACAGTCGATGGAATCGATTAGTTTATGGAGTATCATATGGATTTAATTAGGGAGTCAGTGGATTCAACCAAGGCTCGTGACCATGCCCGGCTCATGTCTTGATGGGATCCACTGACGAACTATATCACTAATTGACGGCTACCACCATTGCTTAAATAAGGCCACCAAAATATCTCGAAGCTCTAACCTACGAGAGTGGTACGAGTTGAGAGCGTTCGACCTACGAGAGTGGTGAGATTATTGTAGATCCTTAATGCACGTATCGTATGCGCCTATCGCAAGATCGGGGTTAATGCGAAACGTTAGATTCATGATGCCCAGACGCATGAATTCACTTCCTAGATTCTACAACCCCCAATGAAACCAATGCAACGTAGAATTCCAAACCTAGCATCAACCTCTGACGGTCCTAGTGATGAGTCCTAACTGTTGGATCCTGTGGATGGCAAACAACACTAGAAGGGGGGTTGAATAGTGTTGTGCAAATAGTAAACTTTTTCGGTTGTTAATATTAGCACAAATAAAATCCTTCTAATGTTGCCTTAGAAGCCAAGTATCAAAAAAGTAATATGAACACCCAGATGTAAATCCAACCCGGGTACGTCCTGCCTTGGCAAATACAAGTACCTAACTCCACTTGTTAGGATTTCCAACGACCTAGTCTTGACCAGGATTTTCGACTGGCAACACCTAGATAATTCTATAGCCAAACGAATTCTGTGTGATCTAATTTCCAATAGTTGTTGCTTTTGTTCGCAAAAATGCGTCAGAATTTTATAGCTTGAATCCCATCTGGTAGTCGACTCCCTACTGTTGGTAGTCGACTCCCAGAGGAGTTTTTCCTGCAACACATCTAGTCAGACAGGTAGCTAACTCCAGGGTGTGTGGAGTTTCACTACGGAAGTTATAGGATGACTAGAGAAAACTCTCTAAAACATTTTTGAAGATATTTAAAAAGATTTTCAAAAAAAAATTTTCAAATTGTTTGTGTGCGTGTGTTTTGTCTATATGATTTGGCTTTAACAAATACCCTAAAGAGACACAACACACTCACTATAGACTTAGGACACGTCTTCGAAAGATTGATCAATTTGATGAAGTGGATGCGAGCTTCACTTGACCTTCTTGTTCTATTTGAGCTTTGAGCTTCATCATTTGATCTTAGCCACGTTCATACTTGTCTTTGAGCGTAGATTGCGTTTCTTTGAGTATGAGTAAAGCTTCGCATATCATGCACACTTAATTGTAGTGTAGTTAGTACACTAAGCATCATTTGGTGTGTTCATCATCAAAATCACTTGGGGTGGAATTCAATTTCCATCACTCTCCCCCATTTTGATGATGACACCCAAATGAAAAATGAAGTAAGTTTGAAAAATGAAAAATGAAGTAAGTTTGAAAAATGAAAATACATGAAATTATACTTACTCCCCCTGCTTTGATGCGGTTCTCCCCCTGCATCGAAGCTGTTAGTAATATTAGTAATACAATACATATGATTTCATTTTTGCATTTCATATCTTTTCTCCCCTTGTCATCAACAAAACATATCAATGACAAAGTATTAAATCATATGAATCATAGTATGATTAGGAGGGGAATTCAATTCCCTATTCCTGCAAGAGAGATGTTAACTAATATATTGCATAGAGGATAAGTTCATAGTAGCAAGCATCACACAATTAAAGAGTTATTACAAACCATAAGTTTTAAAGACATAGTTTTTGAGAACCATTGTTTGAAAAATCATTGTTGTTAAGAGAAGCTAAGGATGACCACCGTTCTTCTTCAGTTCCTTGATCTCATCAAGGATCCTGACAAGCGTGTCCTCCGTCATCTTGTTGCTTCTCACGACGAGCTCCTTTTGATTGAGATCTTCAAATCCTTTTTCTTGTGAAATATTCAATTTTCCAATCTTCTTTAGAAGCATTTCTTGAAGCTCAAGAATATACGCCGGTGTTTCTTCTTCTTCTTCTTCTTCTTCTTCGCTTCCTCTTTCTTCTTCTCCTTGTTCTTCTTCTTCAGAATCTGAAACCACAATTTTCTTACCTTTCCTAGAGTATGAGGATCATTCTTTAGCTGCATGTTTTTCTTCAGGGATGTTCTCATCAAGGTCATGGTGAAGATTCATTCTCCCAAGTGCATGAACATCAAAAACTCGAGCCGGTTCTAGAATAGAGGTTTCATGATCCAAAGGCACATTATAGCTAATAAACAAGATAGTGAGATAGTGCCCATGAGCTAAGGTGGATGAGGGTTTATTAGAAGAAGCTGAGGCAAGTATAGAATCCATGATAACTTTGGCCCAATTGATGCGAATGTTACCTAGTATAGCATAGATGCATTTGGCTTGCTTTTCTGATAAGATCGAATGACTTCCAGACTTTTGAGTGATATTATAGGATAATATATTTGCCAAATTTCTTGCCGGATAGCAAAGATCGCTACATGGCAGTTTAGTCTGAAAATGTCTTCCTGGCAAATACATTCTCTCTAGAATATTTCCTTCAGTCATTTGTATTGTATCAAGAAGCATGCCAGAATATGGGATTCCTAGGGCTTCTCCTAGAGATTTGACAGTAATGGCAAGTATTGTATCAAGAACTTTGGTTATGAAGCGGCTTTTAGCAAGATCATAGTCCATGTTAGCATAGAACAAGTGCACAAGCCTAGGATAGCAAAGATAAGTATTTTCAGAGGAAAATAGGTTGGCCAAGTTCTGAAAATCTAGTAAGCTATCAATGCCATAATTTTTAACATCATTAAGCTTAACAAAACGTTCATGCAAGATGGGTTTCTTAGTGACCTTAACGAATTGTTCATAAGTAGTGGTTTTGAAAAGATAGGGTAGAATGGTTTCCTTTTGAGAATCAATTTCGGATGAAGTTTTTCTCTTCTTGGTGAAAATTCCTTTGATAGGCATCTAGATAGAGTAAAAACAGTATTTTTACAATGCTAGATAAGCAAGAGAAAAGAAATAATGAAGTAAAGATCATGAAGTAAAATTTTTTTACCTTGAGTGAGTTTTTGGAAGAGATGAAGTTTGGAGGAGCTTCAAATAACCCAAGCACCAAGAGAATTCTCAAGAGAGGAGGAGAAAATGAGGTAGTCGGCTACCTAGGGTTTCTCTTGGGGGGGTTTTAATCTTTGAATGAAAGATTGGAAGGAATGAGGGCCTTAGGATCAAGAGATGAAGGGTTAGGATGAAGTTTTAGCTTATTGGGTATAAGTTGCCTTGAGGATATGAACCCATTTACTCAATAGAACCCATTAGGAGTTAGTCAAAAAACAAACCCAGAATTTCGCATATACTCTGGTAGTCGACTCCCTCAGTATGTAGTCGACTCCCTACTGGGTTGAGTCGTTTTCTCATCCCGAGGGGGTTTTGATCCAGGCCGAGTGCGATTTCTGAACACAAAATGTTTTAGGAGTAAAACACAATCATATACAAATATTAACTTATTAAAACACATTTAAGTATGTATAAAAAATAGAATAATTAAGTTGAAAAAGAGCGCTGTTTGTTCTGATCCAGTTATCAGTCGTTTGGATCTTGATTTCTCCTCTTTGTTTCTTTAGAGTATCTGAAAGAAAACAAACGTTTATGGTACTCTTTTTTTGAGTCCGAGGAGTTAGTCTTTATGAAGCCAACCCCAGTATGGTTTAGTTCCTTCATGAACAACATATTTATAATTTTTGTTTAAATGAATTTGTTGAACAAAGTCGATAGCGTACCTTTTCCTTTGTTGATCAGATAATTTCTTTGGTTTCCAGATGCTTAAAAAATTGTCGTTAGAATGATGCATCCTAGTATGCGTAACCCGTTTCTTGGTATGATGTGAATCATAACCGAGTCCGGTTTTACTAGATGAAGCTTTTTGATTATCTATTAGACTGTCTAGTTTCCCTTTTCCTTTGTTGAAATTCTCAATAATTTTCATCGTAGCGTCGTATTTATCTTTGACAGATACGAGAAGATTATTCAGATTCTCAACCTTTTCATTTACTAAAGAAATATCTTTTTGTAGAAAATCATTCTTTTCTTTAAGGAGACTATTTTCTTTAATGATTTCTTGTTTTTCCTTAATATCCTTTTTAATATTTCTAAGTGTTTTTCTATGTTCTTTTATGAGCTTTTCATGCATTTTGCATAGCTCCTTATATGCTCCCCTATAATCCATGTCTTCATCATCACTTGATGACGAATCATTGTCGCTAGATGAATCATGATGTGTGCTTACCTTGGAGGATGTGGACGCCATGAAGCACATGTGTGCTGTTTCTCTTCTTTCATAGTTATCTTCTTCTGAGGATTCATCGGATGAGGAATCGTCGCTCTGGTCGAAGGCTGCGTAAGCTTCATTCTTTGGTCGTCGGAATTTGTTTCTTCCGTTGTTTCGCTTTTCATTATTATCTTTGTTCTTCCCACGATCTCTGGAATCACGATTGTTTCTATCCAATGGACAGTCTCTCTTGACGTGCCCTGGTTTGTTGCAACCAAAACAAATAATACCGTTAGTTGGTCCAAAAGATCGTTTTCCATACTTACTTGTGATGAACTCTTTAAAGTTCTTTGAGATGAACGCGATATGGTCTTCTTTGTCCGTGTAATCGGAATCTTCCTCTTGGGCTTTGAACGCAAGATTTTTCTTCTTTGGCTTTTCTTCGATCTTCTTGTCTTCTGCAAGCTCAATCTCATATGCCATGAGATTTTCCATTAGTTCTTCAATGGTGAGGTCTTTCACATTATGAGCTTCTTGGATGGCAGTTGTCTTTCCCTTCCATTCGGGTCGGAGGGATCTTAGTATCTTCATTACCTGCTCATATTCGGAAAGTTTCTTTCCTAGTCCTGCAAGCTCATTTGTAATATTAGTAAAACGAGTATTCACATCGGTGATACTCTCTCCTTCTTCCATTTTAAAAGATTCGAATTTTGAATGTAAAACATTTATGCTGGATTCTTTTACCTTTTCGGTTCCTTCGTGACTTACCTGAAGAGTATGCCATATTTGGTGTGCTGTCTCACATTGGGAGACTCGATTGAACTCATTTCCTGTAACGGCGCAAAATAGTGCATTCATAGCTTTTGCATTGAGATTAGCTCTCTTCTTGTCGTCGACGGACCATTTCCCAAACTCAACGTCGATAGGTGCGATGTACGGGACTTTAGTAACGGTCCAAGCTTCAATGTCTAATGACTCTAGGTGAGTCTTCATTCGGATCTTCCAGCTAGCGTAGTTGGTTCCGTTGAACAGTGGTGGTCGCATGGTATTCAGTCTTCAGAGTGAAAAGATGTTGACGCCATCACCTTTGTAGCCTTGCTTTGATACTAAGTGTTGGATCCTGTGGATGGCAAACAACACTAGAAGGGGGGGTTGAATAGTGTTGTGCAAATAGTAAACTTTTTCGATTGTTAATATTAGCACAAATAAAATCCTTCTAATGTTGCCTAAGAAGCCAAGTAGAGTGATCTACGCTTGGTTCTTAATCAACAAAGTAATATGATATAGAAAAGATTACACCCAGATGTAAATCTTTACACAGAGATCTTTACACAGCGGAATTAAATAAACAATCTTTGCAATAATAAATAAACAAGGAATTACAAAGATATAAGATTAGCAAATGAAAAATGCTTGTACAAGAAATATAAACAATCACAGAAAAACAAACGCAGAGACAAGCGATTTTATCCTGGTTCCCCGCAACCCGGGTACGTCCTGTCCCCGACCAATCCGGTACGAGATTTTCCACTATCTGCCTTGGCAAATACAAGTACCTAACTCCACTCGTTAGGATTTCTAATGACCTAGTCTTGACCAGGATTTCCGACTGGCAACACCTAGACTTGTCTAGTGTTCCAACAACAACACAATGAAACTTATATCCAATACACCATAATAAATTGATGGAGATTGGTTTTTACACCCGATTCTATAGCCAAACAAAGATAGACAAAATTGTGTAGTGGCTTGATAGAACAAGAGTCTAGATCACACAAAGATACAAAAGAATTCTTTGTGATCTAGATCTAATGCTTTTCAAAAATCCTTTAAACAAAATAAAGAGAATAGCAATAAGGATTTTGAAAAACGTTTAGCCAATAAAACGAGAGTATGATCTTTTTAAAAAGTAATAACAGAATTTTGCAAGATCACAAATAAAAATAGAATTGGCTAAAGAGAATGAGAGCTTTGAATTAAAGAGCGTTTGCACAAGAGATTTGATTTTCAATAGTTGTTGTGTGTTTTTCTCAAATGAAATTAGCTCTTATTTATAGGGAAAATTCTGAGATTTGAAATTCAAATTTACTTTGACCTTTGTCCGCAAAAATCACGGACAAATCAAAAAAGCGTCAGAATTTTACAGCTGGTAGTCGACTCCCTCATGTAGGTAGTCGACTCCCAAAGTGTTACGGGAATACTTGAATCCCATCTGGTAGTCGACTCCCTACTGTTGATAGTCGACTCCCAGAGGAGTTTTTCCTGCAACACATCTAGTCAGACAGGTAGCTAACTCCAGGGTGTGTGGAGTTTCACTACGGAAGTTATAGGATGACTAGAGAAAGCTCTCTAAAGCATTTTTGAAGATATTTAAAAAGATTTTCAAAAAACTTTTTCAAATTGGTTGTGTGCGTGTGTTTTGTCTATATGATTTGGCTTTAACAAATACCCTAAAGAGACACAACACACTCACTATAGACTTAGGACACGTCTTCGAAAGATTGATCAATTTGATGAAGTGGATGCGAGCTTCACTTGAGCTTCTTTTTCTATTTGAGCTTTGAGCTTCATCATTTGATCTTAGCCACGTTCGTCCTTGTCTTTGAGCGTAGATTGCGTTTCTTTGAGTATGAGTAAAGCTTCGCATATCCTGCACACTTAATTGTAGTGTAGTTAGTACACTAAGCGTCATTTGGTGTGCTCATCATCAAAATCACTTGGGGTGGAATTCAATTTCCATTACTAACACCCTAGTCTTTTCTCTTTTCTTTCTTTCTTTGTCTGGAATCCCTTGTTTACGACAGCGAGTGACACGACTTTCGCATCAATCACCATTATGACACTCCACATTCCACATCCACCAATAAATCCGCAAGTCTAACTCAACCTAGGAGTAGATAGGTAGTATAGCACCGGTTCCCCGTGTTCGATACCCGCTTGCCACTATACCGTGCGCTTGTGGTTAGACGACATCGTTTCGGAGTTAATTCCGGGCCGACCAAGTTTATGGCGCCATTGCTGTCACGTCCCTCTTCCCAAGTATGGAAGGCGAGACACGAAGAGGTCTGCTCAGACTTGGAGCTGTGAAGCTACAGTCTGATAAGCGTCTGTGTGTTCATCCATTCACAGATTCTTGTATTGCAATGAAACAACAATAATAATAAATATGAACGCATGCAATAAAATAACCAACATTCAGAACATCCATTTCATTATTCCAAACATCCACAAAATAAGTCATAAAAGAAAGTACAAGAGTCTGATATGAAAGGCCTCAAGTATGGCCAAATCTAAAACATAAATAAGGTCCTATACACCGAACAACCTAACATCAGCTACTAGGAAACAACAGCAACTATGAAAAAGTCTCAGCTGAGACTAAGACTGGTCTCCGGTATCCTCGAACTGGACATCAGCAAAAGCCTCAAGCATGACGTCAGCAACCTAGTAGTCCTCAGCAACTACCTCAAACTCAAAGCCAGATATGTGACACCCAAAGAGAAAAGGACACATGTCAGCAAAAATCTCCAAAAGGGAAAAGGAGACTTTTGTGCAAGGAAACATAAAAGTAATGGCAGTTATTGGATGAATGCAACTAGTAGTTTAAATATGATGACATGGCATATTATTTCATGAATGCAACAATTTAAAATGAGCATGATATTTAACATTGCATTTCACGTCGTAGCAAAAGCTACAAAACAATATTCATGATTTCACGAAAATCATACATTCACGATGTGCACAGGGTTTATGCCTTTCAGCTGAATTTTTTGTACGTGCACACTTCTACGCTGAGTGACCGCTTAACCCTACCCCTCCATGTGTGTATGGACTGGCAGCACCTTCTGGATCACGAGCAAGGAAGTGTTCTTTATTTGGCATTGTGGGTGCACCTAGCCTCATTCATGATGTAGGAGTCAAAATTCTACTCGCCGCAGCTTACATATCAATAGTAGAGTGTGCTACACATTCACGACAAAACATTCAATGCATGAAACGACATGCAATATGCAACATGATAGTATAACAGCAGATATTGAATTGCGTACAGTTATATCAAAAATAAATGTGACATGTGATATGCATGTAATGAGATGGCAAGGGTGTCAGATCTAGCTTCGTTGTCAAGCTAGATCTAGCTTCGTTGTCAAGCTAGATCTAGTATGGTATCGAATCTAGCTTCGATGTAAAGCTAGATCTAGTATGGTGGCTAGGCGACTATCATTTCACCGCCTAGTCTCTTTTACACAAAATCACAGAATGACGTAAACATGGCCTAACAATCAAATGAGCAAGGTTCACTTGCCTGAAATATCGTCCGTAATCTTAGTTCAACGGTGGTCCAGATTTGCCTATGTGCTCAACCAATCCAACCTACAGTCCCGTATTATTAATCTCAATTAGTTATTTACCAAAGCAAAGGAAATTACAGTTTTTATCTTGTTAGACATGCGGTGTTTGGTTTCCTACGGATCGGGGATACCTTAACACGACGCGAGAGCTACTCTGACATCGGGTAGCGGCGTCAGGGGTTGGATTCCGGTAGCGAGCAAGATACGACGTCGGCTACAGCTTAGGATGAATACGGCCATGACTAGAGGCAATGGACAGCGACGAAGGCGACTGCAGAAGGTAGAAGGACGACAGGGGGCTACCGTGGGGTCTCTCGACCTGGGGTGTCACGGCCGGCAGTCCAAGGGGAAAAGGTGCGGCAGAATTTTTTGTGGAGAAGGATAGATTTTTGGACATGGCCAGATGTTGTCGAGGAGAGGTCTTGGATCTGTTTTGGGAGAGAGGGAGGCCGGGCTTCGAGGGGATTGCGACAGTTTGATGCCGTGGGCTAATGAGGGGAAGGTCGGCTATCAATTTAAGGGCGAGAGGGGGATGTCTGCTTGGGGAAAGGCTAGCTGCAAAGGGGAGAAGAGGCGCAGGGTGCGTCTGTTCTTGGGCAAGGAGGCCGGAGATAGGGGGCTTGGGGGATGGCCGGTGATAGGTTGCCCGCGTGGAGGAGGCCGACAATGGTGGTAGGGGGTTCGATAGTATATGGCAAGGGGCGCGGAGGTTTGCATGGATCCGGGTGGCAGGCTGTGCGGTAAGAGGAGATGCACCGACAGTTTTCTAGGGTCGTGGCCGGTGATATATGGGGCTGTGCGACAGTTTAAGAGGAGGAGGGCAGTTTGTGGATGGCTCGGGCTGCGGTTGCGCGGGGTGGAGGCCGCGGCAAGGAAAATGGGAAGAGGGGTGGCCGGTGATGGGAGGAGCTTGGTCGGAGGTTTGGTTGGTCGGCGACAAGGGATGGTGGATGGCGTGTTTATGGGTTGATGGCGGCTACTAGTGGAAAACCCTAGGTTGGATGCGTTGAAACAATGAGGTGTTGCTAAATGGGTTAGAAAAGGGGTAGATTTATGCTTGATTGGAGAGAGAGTGTGTTTGTGAGGGGAAGGGTAGATCTAATGTGACATATAGCTAGGGAAATATCATGTGATACGTAGGTAATCTTAGAGATTTGATTTGGTTTTAATTTAATTAGGGTTAAGTCTAGGCTAATTACAAAAAGTGATTAGGGTGAAAGGAGAGTATATCGGCGTCCGGTAAATACAATAAAAATATTGGAACGAGCGTGTCGACGAGAGGATCGAGACTATGATGATCGGTCATGAGCTAGGTTAACGGAAAACGGAACTAAAAATAATAAGGTCAAACATCGAAGTCTAAAGTTACGACACCCCTTCAAACAAAGCTGTTTTGTGGAAGAATGAGCCGTGAAATGACGTTCACGAAAAATTCCACAAATAAGTATTCTCTTAGAGGGTTACAACGATATATAACATCACGTGTTCAGGATACAAGAGGAGGTCACAAAAGTACACGTACGAACAAGAAGGTACGTGCATGAAAAAACATACGGTCGAAAAGCGACTGTGACAGTTGCCAGGGAGGCGTTCCGCCATATTATCAATTTACCACAATTAGGTTGATTACATTGCGTAAAAACATATATATTAAAAAACAGAGAGATTTTTCCCCTCCACATTTTATTATTATTATCTTTATCTCTCTTTCTACCACTGACATCATTTCTATGTTGTCTACTTTGCTTGATCAGGTACAGTTAATGCAGCGATTGTGCTTCCAAAGATGCGACCGGGTTCTTTACAATCCTACATATATCTTGCTACATTCGTTCAGGCTGATGGAGATTCCTTAAGAGAAGCCTTGTGCAGGTTTGAAAGAACATTAGGAATGTTCCAGGCAGAGTCAAACTATGTGTGGGATGGTTCCCAGCTATTCCATATCTTCGCTAGAGGGCTAAAGTGACCATCACATAATTTTATAAGGATGATTCAAGTGGAAAAGTTCAGTGATCTGCAGTTGGCAGTAACCTTGGAGGAAATGATATATGATGCTCGATCTATCAGTTCGCTAATTGTTATGGTAAGTAAACCATCCGACCAAGTATTCATCAATTTTGTTATGGCTAATGTCTCTGGTGCAGGTACTATTACAGATGGAGTGTATGCTTTACTTGAAGGTGATCATATCTAACTTTACACCATCAACACTCCATAAATAGAGACATCCGAGCTGCCAGAGGAGGACACATATATGGACCTATTGAGAAGCATCGTGGACACAGTTTGATACACTGGTCCATTAACAATAACGGCAGGTGACCCTTTTGAGCTTGGATTTCAAAACTTTATTACTCATTGTATCTCTTCCATAGTCACAATTGATGATGGAGTCTACGCTCTAGTTGAGGGGCACAAGACCCACTTTTATACCGTGGCCGAGATACAGGAGCCCATAGAGCCACCTGCACCTACTATTGAGATGGCCAACCCACACTATTGGGTGCCTTGTGTTCCAGGACGAAAAAGAAGAAGAAGGCAAAAAAAAGGAGAAGATTAAGTTTACATTGCCATCTATACCTGAGGAGCCCAAGGAGGAGGCTGAGGCAGTGTGTTGTGAGAATATGTACGTTGTCACCTCCGACGAGACAGTGACACCTGGCACGATTGCAGTTACTTCTGATGAGATAACTGAAACGAGACACTCAGGGAGTTCACTGCAGAGCCGGAGGTTAATGTTCAGGAGGAGGCCACATAAAAGATTGCATAACCCCCACCTTCTACGGAGACTGAGCATCCCTCAGAGGATCACCCACCAGAGCATACTGCTCACACTCAGGGAGATCTCTTTGTAGGAGAATATGTGCCCATAAAGCAATTTATCCTAGATATATGTCTCGTTCATACGGTATATGGTACGTATTATTCTAAGTATAAAATCGTTCGTATTAATATGCTTAGATAATATGCATAGACTTATAGTTAGGTCCTTACGTATCTAGATAAGATCTCGATTATGAGTAAGTAAGTGACCGAATAGAAACGTAAGTCTTAAATGGTTCGTGGTCATAGATGTGCCGAGAACTAGATATCGACACATCGGATAGACCATTGTGTCTTAGTCTTACCTTAGGGTAATGATGATCTCATAGTCATTCGACTTGGTGAAGTCGGAGACGAGACACATGTGCTCATTAGAGAATGAGTTCACTGAACGACCACATAAGATTTATTAAATGGTTGACTTTAACTGAACTGTCTTTAATAACTCTAGGGTGATGATAGGTTAGCTGGTCCTTAAGACATGAAGTCGTTTGTACAAACATGTGAGTGAACGGTATAGCTTAGACCTATGATCTAGCTTCGAGGCTAGGCCTGCTGAAAGATCTTAGGTTGAGCTGCACCCGAAGCACTCGAGATGAGTAGATGACTAAGATGGGATTCGTCACTTCCGTTAAAGGGAAGTTAGTGTTACAGGCTCAGTACGGTCTTTATGTTAATCCTCGGCCGGGGTGCCTTGTAAGAAGTACAACGCGTATACAATAAAGACCGCCGTATACTGACGAATGTTGTCTGATAGGGTTGACAGTAAACCATACCCTAGGCCAACATAAACACAGTCTTGACGAAGGGACTACGGCTAACGAAGTTCATCACTGACACAGCCAATGTAAACCCAATGATGTTTTTTGTCAAAGGGTCGAACACGTTATGATGATTCTGAAACAGGGACGACAGCTACTGCTCGTAGTGACCGTCGTCTAGGGGTTCTGAGCCCCAACCTGTAGTAAGGTCAGGCTGTAGGGTCTCACACCGAGTAGTGTTCGTGTCTTAGTAATAAGAAGATTAATTGAGAGAAAATCATTTGATGATATTCACAAGTCAAGTTGTGAAAGTTAGTCGCAATAGCAATAGGGACAAACGTTGCATTTGATGCAAACTATGATTAAACGTGTCGTAAATTGGTTACGACAAATTTAGTAGGAACAAACATGTTGAAAAGGGTTACCTGGATGACGGGATCGTCCCGGTCTAAACACAGGTTCAAACCGTGTCCAAATCGGAGCTCAAACGAGCCCGGAAACGCGAAAACGGTCTAAGGAGAAGTGGGTGAGACCCACTGGGCTAAAAAGCATAGGCAAGGCAAACGGGTGCAGCCCGCTGGCTGCAGTGGGTGCACGCCCACTGCACAGCGGGCGTAGCCCGCTGCAGCAGTGAGCGGGCGCCCGCTTGCAGCAGCGGGCGCGGCCCGCTGTACAGTGGGCCAGCGCCCGCTGTTGCGGCAGGCTCGGCCCGCTGCATACAGCGGGCCAGCCCCCGCTGCATGCGGGTGCTGCCCGCTGCCCAGTGGGTGTGCGGCCCGCATTTGCCCCCCTTGGGCAGGCGCGCCCGCTAAGCTTAGGGGCGCGCCCGCAACTTAATTCATCTTAGGTTTTTTTTTGAAAACCCAAATGACGGCTACGGATTTTGATAATTTGCTCAACTTTGAGCAATTGTTTAAGGGGTCAAACGAAGTCGAAATTCGTCGCCGTCGGTTCCTACGCGTTCACCATTCGAAGCTTTTCGAATTGATTGCTTGTTTGGTGTCTAAAGTTTAATGTGCAGGGAGAATTAATTAGTTAAAGTTTGCCTTTTTGAAAAGCTCACTTTAACTTGAAATTAAGCCAAATTGGCTTAATTGATTTTTCTCCCTCTTGCGAAATGTTCCACATTGCTCGCAACGAGAGAGTGAGTGCCGACTCCCTATATAAATAGGGGTGCACTCTCCTCGTTGAAAAACACACCAAGCCATCGATCGAGTAGCTCCAGATTTTAGAGCAAGCTCGATCGGCTACGAAACTCTCTCTCTCTCTCTTCCTGTTCTCTGGAGTAGTCCTAGCAAGACTACGAAGGGGGTTTGGATACTTGATCCGGACGTCTAAGACGCGGGTTCTTCTCAAGTGAAACTTTCTACCACGTGTGATCGGCTCGGAGGCGAAAGTCGGTTCGGGCGGATCGGTGCGAGGGTGCGAGGCGGCTCAGGCGGATCGAGTCAAAGCGGCTCGGCTACGAGGAGCTTCTGAAGACGGTGCGGTACATCTTGCATGCTCCAGGGCCAAGATTCTGTGTATGCAGTTAAGTATTATGTAGTGTAGATTTAATTAGCCGCTTTAGAGTAGATCCCTCTTGGGGTGGTCAGATCCACCCCAAGTTGGCATAGATTGGGCTAGGTTCTGGCTCCCCAGAGCCTAGCTAAATAGTTTAGCTAGTCTGGAAATTTTGAATTTCCGTTTTCTGTTGCGCATTCGTCCCTCTGTGGTCCGTCCGACTTAGGACGGACACAGATCCGAGCTCTGGGGGTCCGCCAAAACCCCAACAGTGGTATCAGAGCCACGGTTATGCATGTTGATCTTTTAAGCGTTTTTTAAATCTTTAAGATTGCTTAAGTTTTAACATACAAACTATTTTTTTTAATAGTTTTAAAAATTGTTTTGTGTTTAAAAATTGTTTTTACAACACGAAAATTTTGGGACTATTTATTTTATGCGATAAATTTTAAATAGGTCACCAATGTTTAAATACTTTATAAATTTTTTTATGAGATATTAAAAAAATTTTGGGAGTATTTAATGTTTATGTAACTTTATAGAAAAATTTTATATTTGAAATTTAAATTTTCTTTAGTTACAAAAAAGTTAGAAATCTTTAAAAACTTTGAAAGCTTCTAAAACGATTTCTAAAAGATTTTAAAAGAGTTTTAAAATTGTTTTAAAAATATGTAAATAATAGAAATACTTTATTTTCATGAGATGAAACATAAACTAGTTTCTTTTTTTACATAGATGTTTCTAAAATTATTTATGTGATATTTTAATTTTAGAAATATTGTTTAAAATTTTTTAAAGCCTAGGTTTAAAATTATTTGATAATTTTATACGACCTAGTTTTATGCGATGAAATTTTTTTTATGCTTTAAATTTTAATCTTTAATTTTAATTGTTAAAATTTAGATTTGCATGTTTTTATTATGTAGATAATTTAAACTTGCAAATACTCATGTATGTCACAAAATGAAATTTTATTTATGTTGATAAATTAGTTGTTTCTATTTTAATGGACATGTTTGAATAATGTATTTATAAACCTTATTAGGTTAGCCATTAAATGTTTAAAATTTTATCAGATGAAATGTTAAATTAATTAGGGACATGTTATGTTTGATAAAACAAAAGAACATCAAAATCTAATACCGGATTAGGTTAGTCCTTTTGTTTGTAAATCATTTCATTAAAACGTTTAATTGATGATTTTCATAAAAGACAAATGTTGAATTGTTTTATAAAATCCTAATTAGATTGGGGTAGCACGTTGAACAAATAGACCTTATAGTTGATAAGGACTTAATAAAAATTGTTCAACCAATCCTTAAAATTTCGAATTTTAGGATCCACTAGTTGATAAGGATTAACTAGTCTTCTTAATTAAAAGCCATTTAGTTGTTTGGAAAACCTAGAATGGATGAAAACTCCTTCAATGGATCATGATGTCGGTCAATGTGCTTGGCTAAGTTTGCTGGACCAACCTAGCTAGACTGGGTAACAAGTGGTCCTGGCTTAGTCAATTCCCTGGCCGCGTCCGCTGGACCGCAAGGAGTCGATTCATGACTATGTAAGTCCATCGACTATACCTAAGTCAATACGATAATAATCTTGTTCAAGATAAATCGTAGCCCTCCTTGTTTTAGGAGTTGGCAACTGTAAGAAACATGTTACGGTTGTTGAGCTACACTCAAGCCGTGATATGTCAATCTTATAGAAACTGATTTCTTGATTGACATCTTGACCTGACTGAAACCGTTGTCTCATCCTTCGAGCATCGGCATAAGTCTAACCAAGAATGTAGTCTAAGTCCTGACCCAAAACCAACGTGTCATGCATACACCGAGCGACGGGGCAAGTCAGGCTAGACACGAAAACAAGGGACCGACTAGGCTAGCCATTGTGATCCGGTTGAGCACACTCATGATCACAAATGACTAGGGGTAAAAATCGATAGGGAATCATAGTTAATATGATTGACGACGAGTTTGTCTACCGACTGCGGAGTCGGACAACTTGTTGAGATACACTCAAGGTTGTCAGACTCAGGGTAACCGGATCCCTCTCTCACAAATGTTATTTTATAATAAATTGTTTATTATTATGGCTTTAATAAATTTTGTGGGAGAATATAGTTTTATAAAAACCATTAAAACTATACTATGAACTAATACTAAATAAAGTATCTATAAAATGCAGAATGGATTCGGGTCTTAGATATATGGTTGATAAGAACGTGCTCGATGGAACGAACTACAAAGACTGGCTTAGGAACATCAAGTTGGTCCTTTTCCTAGCTGGGATAGGATACGTACTGTTCGAGGACTCTTCGGATAAGCCCGACAAAGATTCGACCTTCGAGGAAAAAGAAGCCTACAAATTGTACCGGATGCAGAGAAGGCCAGGTGCCTTACTCTGGCTTCGATGAGCAACGAGCTGCAGAGGAAGCATGAACATATGGATGTTCAAAGCATGCTCCTCAATGCACAAGAGTTGTACGGCAAGCGATCTCGAGCTGCCAAGTTCGAAGCCACCAGCAACCTCTGGGGCACCAAGATGGGGGCACACCAAGATGGGGGCAGGGCCCGTATAGGATCATGTTATCAAGAAGATCGGGTACGTAGAGGACGCCGCCCAGTTAGGATTTGTCCTGGACAATGAGATGTCCATAGACATTATCCTAAAGTCTTTGACTCATGAGTTTAAGCCTTTCATCACTGGTTTTATCATGAACAGTCTTGAAACGGATCTTCCTGGTCTCCTCAATATGCTTAGGCAATTTGAAGAGATTGAGAAGAAGCCGACTACATTGGTTGTTTGCTCTGCTTCTTCCGACCAGCCGAAAGGCAAGGGTAAGAAGAGGCAGGTCCCGCAACCTGCGAATGCAAAGAAAGGGAAGAAAAAGACTAAAGGGGCCCTGTCGAAATCTGAGTGCTTCCATTGCCACAAGATTGGCCACTGGAAGAGGAACTGTAAGATCTATCTTGCAGAGAAGAAGAAGGGGCATACGGATGCCTCCCCCTCAGGTACAAATTCAATTCATTAAAACGTAATTATTTCCAATCATATAGTATGAGATACTAAAACACATCTGTGTAATGTATACAAGTGGCTGATATGAAGCGGAGATTGGAGAAGTGTGGAGGACGGTCGGCAATCTGAGCAATCGTTGCTACTAGGGCCGTTCAAACGACTTCGAGAGACATGATCAAGAAGAAGATGATACTAATTTTAGAATAATAAAATGTATCATTTCTTTTAAGTTGAAAACAATGATTGAGTGTTCTACACTCAAAGTTTATTTGGATAAACAAATTACGGTTCATCTTAATGAATCCGTTGTTTTATAAATGTCTCAGAAATTACGTTTGATGTTGAGTTGAAATTTGATTCGCTTAAATTTTCTGTGATTGTGGCTTATCTGAGATGGTTGCGAAATTCTCGAATGATGATGCGAAGCTTTAGAAAATTTTGATTTTTGAGCTGACTTGATGTTATAGTCTATTGGTAGTTAAGTATAGGTTCCAGGGCCGTATTAATTGTGTGCGATCATAATTATACGCATATTAAGATTAATTCTTAATAAACCACATTTAGTTATTAAAGAGTTAATATTAAATGTTGGTTAAGGAAAAGGTACAGTGTAGGACGTTTTGATTGAGCGAGTCAATGTCAAGATTCCTTAAACCGATCTTGACTTGACTCATTCGTCAAACCGAACCTGACACTAGTACATTCCATGAAAAGCACTTATAAAATGGTTATAACTTCGTATATAAATCTAAATATGATCTAGATATAATATTGAAGTATTTAACCAGGCAATTCTCAAAGTCAGTGGGAGCTAGCTCGTATACTTAGTTTCGGTCTTTCGGACTAAGTAAAAAGGATTTCCACCTTAAATAAATCATCTATATAGAACATTGAATCAAAACTGTTTTGATTAAATCGAATATATAGAGACTCAGGGTGTCTAGTATGTACTTGACATATTGACACAAGACAAGTGGAATGAGCTGAGACTGACTTATAGATTATAATGTTAAACCCTACATCTAGATTCTATATGATAATTGTTAGCTATACAAAGATATGAAAAATTGATCCAGATCATTTTTCCGAAGGATCAACCCTATGTGATCAAGAGATGTATTATTTAATCCATTAAAATTAGTTGTAGATACTCGTTAGTAAAACCACTCTTAGGTTTGTCATATAAATGTCAATGTGACGGATATGCTATAACGGTATGAGATACCGAGATAAATAGCCTAAGTGCAAGTGGGAGATGTAGGAGAATATGTGCACATAAGGCAATTTATCCTAGATATACGTCTCGTTCATACGGTATATGGTACGTATTATTCTAAGTATAAAATCGTTCGTATTAATATCCTTAGATAATATCCATAGACTTATAGTTAGGTCCTTACGTATCAAGATAAGATCTCGATTATGAGTAAGTAAGTGACCGAATAGAAATGTAAGTCTTAAACGGTTCATGGTCATAGATGTGTCGAGAACTGGATATCGAAACATCGGATAGACCATTGTGTCTTAGTCTTACCTTAGGGTAATGATGATCTCATAGTCATTCGATTTGGTGAAGTCGGAGACGAGACACAGGTGCTCATTAGAGAATGAGTTCATTGAACGACCACATAAGAGTTATTAAATGGTTGACTTTAACTAAACTGACTTTAATAACTCTATGGTGATGATAGGTTAGCTGGTCCTTAAGACCTGAAGTCGTTTGTACAAACCTGTGAGTGAACGGTATAGCTTAGAACTATGATCTAGCTTCGAGGCTAGGCCTGCTGAAAGATCTTAGGTTGAGTTGTACCCGAAGCTCTCGAGGCGAGTAGATGACTAAGATGGGATTCGTCACTTCCGTTAAAGGGAAGTTAGTGTTACAGGCTCAGTACGGTCTTTATGTTAATCCTCGGTCGGGGTGCGTTGTAAGAAGTACAACGCGTATACAATAAAGACCGCAGTATACTGACCAATGTTGTCTGATAGGGTTGACAGTAAACCATACCCTAGGCCAACATAAACACAGTCTTGACGAAGGGACTACGGCTAACGAAGTTCATCACTGACACAGCCAATGTAAACCCAATGATGTTTTTTGTCAAAGGGTCGAACACGTTATGATGATTCTGAAACAGGGACGACAGCTACTGCTCGTAGTGACCGTCGTCTAGGGGTTCTGAGCCCCAACCTGTAGTAAGGTCAGGCTGTAGGGTCTCACACCGAGTAGTGTTCGTGTCTTAGTAATAAGAAGATTAATTGAGAGAAAATCATTTGATGATATTCACAAGTCAAGTTGTGAAAGTTAGTCGCAATAGCAATAGGGACAAACGTTGCATTTGATGCAAACTATGATTAAACGTGTCGTAAATTGGTTACGACAAATTTAGTAGGAACAAACATGTTGAAAAGGGTTACCTGGATGACGGGATCGTCCCGGTCTAAACACAGGTTCAAACCGTGTCCAAATCGGAGCTCAAACGAGCCCGGAAACGCGAAAACGGTCTAAGGAGAAGTGGGTGAGACCCACTGGGCTAAAAAGCCCATTGGCAAGGCAAACGGGTGCAGCCCGCTGGCTGCAGTGGGTGCACGCCCACTGCATAGTGGGCGCGGCCCACTGCAGCATCGGGCGGGCACCCGCTGGCTGCATCGGGCGTGGCCCGCTGCACAGCGGGCCAGCACCCGCTGCATGCGGGCGCTGCCCGCTGTGGCAGCGGGCGTGCGCACGGCCCGCTACGGCAGCGGGCACACACCCTCTGCCCAGCGGGCGCACGCCCTCTGCCCAACGGGCGTGCGGCCCGCATTTTTCCCCCTTAGGCGGGTGCGCCCGCTAAGCTTAGCGGGCGTGCCCGCAACATAAGTCATCTTAGGGTTTTTTTTTTGAAAACCCAAATGACGGCTACAGATTTTGATAATTTGCTCAACTTTGAGCAATTGTTTGAGGGGTCAAACAAAGTCGAAATTCTTCGATGTTGGTTCCTACGCGTTCACCATTCGAAGCTTTTCGAATTGATAGCTTGTTTGGTGTCTGAAGTTTAATGTGCAAGAAGAATTAATTAGTTAAAGTTTGCATTTTTGAAAAGCTCACTTTAACTTGAAATTAAGCCAAATTGGCTTAATTGATTTTTCTCCCTCTTGTGAAATGTCCCACATTGCTCGCAACGAGAGAGTGAGTGCCGACTCCCTATATAAATAGGGGTGCACTCTCCTCGTTGAAAAACACACCAAGCCATCGATCGAGTAGCTCTAGATTTTAGAGCAAGCTCGATCGGCGATTAAACTCTCTCTCTCTTCATGTTCTCTGGAGTAGTCCTAGCAAGACTATGAAGGGGGTTTGGATACTTGATCCGGACGTCTAAGACGCGGGTTCTTCTCAAGTGAAACTTTCTACCGCGTGTGATCGGCTCGGAGGCGAAAGTCGGCTCGGGCGGATCGGTACGAGGGTGCGAGGCGGCTCAGGTGGATCGAGTCAAAGCGGCTCGGCTACGAGGAGCTTCTGAAGACAGTGCGGTACATCTTGCCTGCTCCAGGGCCAAGATTCCAGGTATGTAGTTAAGTATTATGTAGTGTAGATTTAATTAGTCGCTTTAGAGTAGATCCCTCTTGGGGTTGTCAGATCCACCCCAAGTTGGCATAGATCGGGCTAGGTTCTGGCTCCCCAGAGCCTAGCTAAATAGTTTAGCTAGTCTGGAAATTTTGAATTTCCGTTTTCTGCTGCGCATTCGTGCCTCTGTGGTCCGTCCGACTTAGGACGGACACAGATCCGAGCTCTGGGGGTCCGCCAAAACCCCAACACTCTTTACCCCTTCGTTTCTTACATTTGATTCCTCTCCCGTGTATGATGTTTTTTATGATTCAAATTTTGATGACTCATTGCGTCTTTTGCAGGATACTGACGTCCCCCATAAAGTGTGTTGTCGATGTTTGTAGTCATGCAAGTGTGCAATATGATGGAGGATACCAGATTTGAAATATTTGTACCGCAAGCGCACGGTGTTATAGTGTGGCTTGGGGGTCGAACACAGGGAGGCGTTGTTGTGCATGTGTCAGAAAGGAACCAATTCATCATAAGGGTGAGCTAGCCCGTATCGATAGATGTGTTGTCACGGAATGTAGATACGAGGTTAAACAACATAAAGGGAAACCTGGGACTTCGGTTTCCACCCTATCATGTGTTCTCACTATTACGACCGGCTGATAGGATAACGATCGGAATTAGGGTTTAGTGGTGAGACGTTGCCTCTAAGAGTGATACCAGCGTCCCATGGGCCCGATATTCCGGTCGGTGCCCAGGATGATACGTCGGACTACCCGGGTTCGGTCAGTGGGCATTCCCATGTCCATTAACACTGACCGACTCTAGGAGAACTAAGCTCGCAACGATAACACCCAACATCTCATCCTGCCGCTCCCGCGTGCTAGGATTCGATGTCTATCCTAAGGGCATGAGCTACGGCTAGGGAGTCAACCGCCAAGTTTATTCCCCCTTGGCCCAATGGTCGAAGGCGGTCTTTTTCCCACCGATGATAATAAAACACCCCGCGTAACCAATAGATTCATATTCCCTATCGATATCCTAGTCTTATGGACGCATTAGGAAGAACCCACGAAGGGGTTTCAACCAAAATCCCAGATAGTGAACTACTCACACATTTTTGCTAAAAAGCAATCTAAATGAAAATTGACCGTTAAAATCATAATCAGGCAATTGAAATGCGGCAGTAGTAATGCTATTAAGATAATATCAAAGTTTCATAAAGATCAGAACACTTACAAATAAAGATTAAATTCCAGCCGTCACAATAGAGAGAAAACATGAAAAAATACACAGCTCCCATTTCTAACAACCTAGGGTAGTTATATATAGAAAACGACTTCACCCGATCGGTTGAAGTATCAACCGATCGGGTGAGCTACTGCGTTCTTCGACAGCGGTCTTCAGAAACTTAACCCGCTCACGTGACACGGTCGGTTGGAGCAAGCGGCTCGTCGTTTGGATCTTGCGGTCATCGGGTGAACCGATCGGTTGATTTATAAATCAACCGATCGGTTGGAAACTTCGAAAAAAAGACAGAAACTTGCGTCGACTTGGCACGGTCAGCGGGCCGTCGGGTGAGCTCTCCGTGTCGTCGTTCGGAGGAATCGGCTACAGATGAACCGATCAGATGGATATCACCCGATCGGTTGGAATTCTGCTCCAAATTCCCCAGAAGACTGTTGGGGTGAACCGGTCGTCGAACCGGTAGGTTGGTGCTCACATTGCTTTCGTTGCTGTTCGGGTCGTATACGCATGCATCACCCGATCGGTTGGCTGTATCCAACTGATCGGGTTGGGGCTAAAAAGTGGCAATCTTGGTCGTTTGACCCCCTGGATCACGTGTGACTCCTCCCGTTGCTTCTGGGACTTATGATATCTTCGTTATGTGTCCCCTACATGGGCAATCTCCTGCAAACACACAAAAATAAGGAGAAGTGAAAGAAAACTAAAAAATACGAGAAAACAGATACGGGACGGCGGAAAATAACGGAAAAACACAAAGAAGACGTGCGTGAATATATAAAATATACACACGCATCAAAATCCCCCAATCTGAACCCTTCCTCGTCCTCGAGGAAGACGAGTGAGAGTAGGGGCTCGGAGGGAGAAAGTAGAGTGAAAGAGAGAAAAAGAGAAATCAAAATCCTAAATCGCCCGTCAGGGCCAACAAAATCAAAAACGCCACACCAAGCAAGCAAGTGACAGATCACAACACTGAACCAAAGAAAACAAGTCCAAACAAGTGTCGTGGGCCCACGCGGTGAAGCGTGAGTGAGTGTGGTCGCTTGCTAGCAGACGGTGTTACTATCTACAGTGTGCAGTAAAGCTCCATATACACAAATCCAAGAAAAGGCCCAAATATCGATTCGATTTGAAATAAGAGGCGAATATATAGCTCAAGCATGCATCAGAACAGAGTAAGAATCGAATCGTATCATGCGTCAGGGACTCCACAACTAGTGACTAGGAAAACACCTTATTATCGCCAAGATAATAGCTAGAAGGTCCCTACTCCAAGTGTTTTCGAAAACGATGGGGGTTGAGATGATGTGGAGAAGAACACTCGGTGCAAAATCTCGCCTTCCCTTTATTTTCAGTAGGAAGGAAAATATTCACACGGGAATTTTTTTGGGTTTTGGATATATGTATTTTTTTGGGCTTTTAGCTATACACATATATATATATTTATTTTCTTTTCTCTTTTCTTCAATTTTTGGGTTTTTCTTTTCTCTCTTTTTTTTGGATTTTTGGACTTTTGGGTATATACATGTGTGTACTCTACCAAGTGGGAGAACGGTACACGACGAGGGGATTTGCACCAAGTAAAATAAAAAAGAAATCGTATTCTAGACACTTGGGCAGGGGAGATTTTCTTTTCTAATCAGAGCATAGGCTAAATGGGTTATCCTAGTCCTAATTGTGGAATCCCGACACATGTGAAATGAAATATACGATATAAATATAGCATGCATATAGAGGCAGACAGGAGAGGCAAATACCGCATATTCAAATCGAAACATGATAATCTAGGGGTCATTACATGATAATCTAGGGGTCATTCCAGGACAGGTATATAAATCAAACTCACACAGTTGAAGCACACCGTAAGCTAGACACGACACACGACTCACACAACAGCAAAATGGACCCACGAAGCATGAAATGCAAGAGGACTCAGCTTCCTAGGGTTAGTGAATGTGATTATCGAATCCATGCTAGGTGCGTGTGTGATTCTGTAGCAATTCATCATTTGAGATCATCTCTAGGAGATAGAGGAGAAAAAGGAAAGAAAGAAAAAGAAAAACACGATGAAAACGACTCAAAAACGAAGAAAAAGTCACAAAACGACGCACGAAGTGTGACTCGCCCAAGCTGTAACTTGCATTGCCCTCAATGCAATAAAAGTGAATACGGGAGGGTAATGAAAATGGGGGGATACACACCGTCACAAAAAGAGATGAAAAACAAGAAAAGCACACATACGAAAAAGGAAAAGAAAGAAAATCATACTACACGACAAATATAAACAAGCACATATGAGAAATAACACACGACAGCACACAGAAAAAATGAATTCCCCCAAGCTAGACACGGCAATGCTAGCGATTTGATATGATCATGAAAATGCAGAAATATGCGAGGGGGAGGTCAGAAAACAAAATGAAATCAGAAAGCAGGAGAGGAATCGTCCTCGTCCTCCTCGGTGGAAGATGTGGGGGATGTGGGGGAGTGGGCAGGAGAGGTGACTGGTGTGCGGAGAAGTGGAGAAAGGGGTCGAGATGATGGATGGGTGGGTGTGTAGGTGTGAATAATGGGTGGGGTGGTGGTGATGGTGAGTGGGAGTGAAATGGCAATCAATGCGGTGGTAGATGGGGTAGATATGGCTATAGATGGGGTGATAAAGCTACGGAAGAGGATGGTGGGGGAAGTGATCGTGATCGCACCTGAGATTTCTTGCGACGCATATATGGGGTGACAGAAGTGGAGGGTGGTGGATCTGTGGGGGCGACGGTGGTGGTCGTGAGTGGAGGTGAAGTGGTAGGAATGGAAATAGCGGTGGTGGGAGGGGATGGTCGCCTAGGGGTGATGGGTGTGGTGATGAATGTGATGGGGGAGGTGAAGGTGGTGGTGAGGTGGGTGGAGTGGGTGGAGGAGGTCCGTGCACGTGAGTGAGAATGCGGAGGATGGTAGCCACGTTTCTCTCAAGTGCGAGGAAGCGTGGGTGAGAGAAGATCGAAGAGGATGTGTCCGAGGGGGCGAAGGACGAAGCGCGAGTGCGCAGTGAAGCTAGCTCAGACTCGAGAGCGAGGCGAGCGGATGTGGCTCGACGAAAGGAGGAGGAGGAGGTAGTACAGACCGGAGAGGTGGGGACAGTGGTGGTGGGGACAGAAGCCGGGATGGCACTACTAGGCCCAGCCCCGGGGTCTCCACGGGACGTAGGAATGTCCTGCTCACCTAAGTGGGCGGCATGGGATGGTTGTCTGGGAGCGCCCAGGATAAATGGAAGACGTAACCCCCCTAGAAAGTCAGGATCAGGTGGGATTGTCCAATCTGTCACAAGCTGGATAGTCATGCGAGAGGGGTTGGGTAGTATGGTATAAGGGGCAGGGGGTGGCCGTAATGGAAAGTGAAACGACCATCGGGGCGGGGCTTGATCTTGTGTATATGCTGCAGGACGTCAAGATCGAGACATGTTGGTCCTGCGGCAGCAGGTAAATCTCGGGGGGATGGCAATATTAAACTGAGGATATGAATCTATGATAGTAATAAGGCCCATGTAACAAAGCTTGCCCTTGCCGGTACGGCTAATCTCAAGTATCTTGTGAACAAGCCAAGCACCGGCATGGATGGGAATAACAGGGGCCCTAAAAGAAATCTCGTCATCACCGTGAACAAAAGGAAAGGTCATGGCCCACAAAATGAAAAATCAGGGATGGTCACAGTACCTGACTTATCCCTGGGGAAAAATGTGCATGATTTGATTTGGTGGGCCAGACGGAATATGGGGTGAATGATGGAGGAGGCCTTGGCCTTACCTCGGGGATAAGGATCGTGTAGAGTGAGGCGGAACCAAAATTGATCGACGTCGAATTCGGGGGGATACCCATAGGGACAGATAGCATCATCCCTAAGGATGGGGAAACCAAAGATGTTATTAATGGTATTCAAGGTGGTGCGAATGGTTTTGTTATAGACGCGAAAAATGACGATCGACCCCGACTCACAGACAAGGGAGGATAAAAATTCAATTGTGAGGAAGGTGTAGGATACCGCGGTGGCGTTCAGGAGGGCTAACCAACCTAAATTGGCGAAGAGAGTCTCGACCTCGGTGAACACACCGAGATCGATAAGCTTTTGAGCATGTGCAAATTTGGTTGATAGGTGCCCATGTGCATCGAGTCTGTGATAAAAATCTTTTTGCTCTTGACTCCTAAAATGGTAGCCACGCGAGCCCATCATTGGGTCCTCAGCTGGGATGATAGGTTGGGGCTGGGGTTGGGGTTGTGCAATCTGTGTAGGAGGAGGGCGTGAGTGTGGTGGACGTGTGGTCCTTCGTCTCTTGCGAGACGACCCCTCCTCAAACAAAATACCCTTACCCTTATCTTGATCCCGGGCTATGTGAGTGTGTGATGCTAGTGTATGCAAGATATGATGAATGCACACAAACACAGGCAATCGAGCAAAATAATAATACCAGGGCAAAATTGAAAATGGAGCTAAGGAGCGAAGTTACCCAGTAGAGATGACGATCCTTGCTCGTAGATTACCCAACGCAGCGCAATGAGATGGAGTGTGAAGCCACGGCGTTTCTTTTCAACAAATTTTCGAAAAATGGGGCGAGTTGGGCTGAAATTAGGGTTTTTCTGGGGGTTAAATCGAAGATGGAGAGAGGGAGATCGATGGGGGAAAGTAGATAGGGAGTGGAGAGATCGATTGAGGGAGGTTCGTGGTCGGTTGAGGGAGATCGTGGCCATTTGGAGCTTGGAGAAGTCAAAACAGCGAGGGAGAGCGAAATCGAGTGAGGGGAATTGAACGGGTGAGGGCGAATGGTATTTATAGGTTTAAGTCGAACCGATCGGGTGAGTTTTCACCTGATCGGTTGATTATTAGGTCGAAAATTTTGTTAAAAAGAGGCTACAGTCGAACCGATCGGTTGAGAACTCAACCGATCGGTTGGCTGCTTCACAATTTTTCCCGAGAATTCAGTGCAGCTCACCCGGTCAGTCACACGACTATGCTTCTTATCAACCGATCGGTTGACTAAATCCCAAATTTTCCGAGACTTTAGCCATTCCCACATGGTCAGCCACCCGGTCTCAGCTTGCTTCACCCGACCGGTTCGCTGAAGAACAGATACATGCCATTGTCTGATACGTCTCACCCGATCAGTTGAGTGGTCAACCAATCGGTTGAGGGTTTGTTTCCTGCAAAAATTCACAAATGGCCTAAGTCTCTTGATGAAAGTTCCCGTGGCTGGATTTATTTATCAAAATAAGAAAAATAAAGCTAAAAATAATCCCAAAAACAAAGATGAAAGTTTAGAGCATGAGTTGCCTCCCATGAAGCGCTTTTGTTTAACGTCATTTGCTCGACGCCCGTAGATGATATTCAAGGTGGTCGGCGGTGATGCCCTAAGATTGGCGTCGCTTTAGATTCTGGAGCGGTGGTCTTCGATACTGGCAGCGGTGATAAAAAGACTTCTTCGACGATCCTCCCTCCGTTGATGGTATCCAGAGGCTTCTCCCTTATATTGGCATCTACCGCCACTCTTTTCAAGATCCGGATCTCATCACCGGTAAGCCCCATGGGCTCTTTCCCTTTTCTCCTCATCGGATGAGACTTTTGGAATCCGGAAGGGATCGTATGTGACGTACCTGCTTTCTCAGCAACATCATCTTTCTTCAGACCGACGTGTTCTTCAAGGTCCCCCAAGCTATCGGGGGGATTCCTTGAAAGAATTTCCCAAGCCCCAGCTTCAGATGCTCTCTCTTCTTCAATATCCAGCATATTGCATCATTGCTCAACAGGAGGATGCTTCATAGACAGCCCCAAGTCGAACTCGACCCTTTGGTCGCCAACACTCAGGGAAAGCTTCCTTTTCTTCACATCTATTAAAACACCGGCAGTGGCCATGAAGGGCCGTCCAAGGATGATGGGGGTATGCGTATCTTCAGGCATGTCCATAACGACGAAGTCCACTGGCTCATGCACCCCACTTACGTTGACAGGCAGGTCATCTACGACCCCCATCGGATATTTGACTGATCGGTCTGCAAGCTGTAGGGTCATACCGGTGGGCTCTAGGTCACCCATCCCTATCCTCCTATATAGCGACAGGGGCATTAAACTAACGCTCGCTCCAAGATCGACGAGCACGATATGGATCTTTACCTCCCTGATAGCACAAGGGATAGAGAAGATCCCCGGGTCTTTAAGCTTAGGTGAATTTGCTCGCTGGATGAGAGCACTACACTCTGCCGTGAGAACTACCTTTTCCTTTCTAGAACCCTTTGTCACTAAATCCTTGAGGAATTTCGCGTAGGAGGGTATGGTCTCTATAGCTTCAAGGAATAGGATTTGTAAGCTCAGATCCTTGACCATAGCGAAGAACCTGCCGTATTTTTCATCAATTTTGGCTTTGGCAATCCGTTGTGGAAAAGGCACAACGGGCTTGAATACCCTCAGACTCCCTTACTCGTCCTTCTTCTTCTCCTCTTCATGGACTCCCTCCGGAGTCGTGGTCTTTGGTGACGAAGCGCCGTTGTCATTAGTTTTTTCAATTGGTCGCTCTACAACCAACGGTGCTTCAGGTTTCTTGGTTGGCACTCTTGTAGGAATTTGTGTACCGCTTCTCAAGACGATAGCGGACACATTCGTCTGTTCATGCGTTAGTGCCAAAGTTTGATTTGCCCCCCTCGGGTTCACTTCCGGTTGTGGCGGCAATTGATTTTGTCACCTTTGAAGGTTTGCCACCTGCAACCCCAGCTGGGTTACTTGGTCAGTGAGGGCCCTCTGCCCCATTTCCCGCTTCAAATTTATCTTCTCCTGGTTCGAAATGTACTAAGTCAAGAGGGACTCAACCAGGGAGATGGCACGCTGCTGGCCGTACGGCTGCTGCTGCTGCTGCTGCTGCATGGGCTGCTGGTTCCTTGGGGGGTACTGCTTGTAATGCCCTGCTAAGCTACTGCACAAGTACTAGAGGGGGGTGAATAGTACATTAAAATAATTAAGAGGCTAATTCCTAATTACCTGCAAACTCTACCAAACAATGCGGAAAATGCGGAAATGTAAATGTTAGACAACAAAGAAACAATCGCAAACAACGATATTACTGGGTTCGGATCCACCCAAGTCTCCCCGACTTGTTCCCGATGATCCTACGTCCCAACCACCCGGATCCCCTCCGAATACTTGAGTTAGAAACCCTAACTCAAGATTTCCACTATGAAATACTTGTGAAAAACCTTCACAAGTCAAATCATACACAAAGTAATTTGTGACTCCCACAACCCGGGATCACAACCACACTCTCACAACCGAGAGTGAAACTTACAATATGAAATTGAAATGAAATAAGAAACTTCTTACCGACAAAATACCTATGCCTTGAGTAATGCTTACGAATTAGGGCAATGTTGATTTTGAGGAAGAAGAAGTGGCACCAAACCCTAGCTCCAAGATGTAGATCAGCAATGGAGAGCTATGGGGATGTTGGTGACCTAGAATCAAGCACTTGGCTTGGAAGGCTTCACACTCAATGAATCTCTCTTTGGGAGTAAGAATGAGGAGAGATTATTGAATGGAATGAAAGAGCTTTGAATGAGCTTGGAATGATTTCTCTTGATCTCTAAACTTGCAATAATTTAAGCCTTGACTGCAATGAATGCAGTCCATCAAGTATTTATAGGATAGAGGAGAGAGAGAAAGAAAAACGTTTCAATTAATGCTCCAACGGCTCTTTTCTGAACCAACTAGTCGGTCAAAGAACAACCACCGACCGACTAGTTCATCAACTAGTCGGTTGGTCATTTAACGTAGACCGACTAATGGAAGAACAGCCAAAAGGTTGAAGCACAGACAAAAGGAATTAGTCGGTCCAAGAAGAGTAGCTGACCGACTAGTTTCACAACTAGTCGGTCGGTTACTCAACTGAGACCGACTAACAGATAAAACTGAAGTCTGAGCACAAATAGACTTAGTCGGTCCAAGAACAAATGTTGACCGACTAATTCACCAACTAGTCGGTCGCCAAATGAGCATAGACCGACTAACGGTAAATAGTAAGTTAGGTGAAAATTGGCATGTACAGTAAAGCTAAACTAGTCGGTCCAAGAAGGAAAGTTGACCGACTAGTTCATCAACTAGTCGGTCGATCAATGAACACAGACCGACTAATGATAAACAGTAGCTCAGGCTCAAATGTGCATGTACAGGGAAAGCTCAACTAGTCGGTCACAGAAGCATCACTGACCGACTAGTTCACAAACTAGTCGGTCGGTGAGTCAACTTAGACCGACTAACTGTAAACAGTAAAGAGCTTGAAAATGACTGACAAAAACTAGTCGGTCCAAGAAGCTTTGCTGACCGACTAGATCACCATCTAGTCGGTCAGTTCTTCTTCTTGAACCAACTAACATGCACAAGAAGTCGCGAATCGAAGCGCAAAGCTTCGGGAAAGATTGTATGGACTTCTACTATGATCCTAGAGCTAAGATAGGAGCGTTACGAAGATTTAAACCGTAAGACCTACTCAAGGCTTAACATTCTACGAAAGAAGCTTAAAGACTATAAATAAAACTTGACGATACCGTCTTCAATAGCTTCAATCGAATCTTCATGACTTCTAAAATGGTCCATAAGCTTCAACGAAGCTTTAGGCATACGATCACGTGCTTTGAGAAGTCTTGAGACGTTGTGATTGATATTCATATGAATTTGGCGACGATCTCCATAACTGCGCTCACAAAGTGTTAGTTCACGATATATTTATGTTTGTTCATCATCCAAAACCAAATCCGAGGAGTCCAATATCCAACATTCTCTCCCTTTTGGTGATGACAAACCAACATAAATAATAATCAATAATAATAATTCAAATGAAATTTACTTACTCCCCCTGCATTGATGACACGTTAATTCCAAATTAAACAATAATAATACGCATCAAGCAGACGAGTAAAGTATATAAAAGAGAATCGATTATTGAATTATCGAGTACCAAAGGTTGATTATTGAAATATCGGATTTGAAAATCCATTTATATATCTTAACTCCCCTTGAATCTAACATATCAAATTAGATTCTTGGAATAATGCTTTAAATTATCATTTAGCACATCGTTATTATTATATCTCTCCCCCTTTGGCATTAGCAAAAAGATCGGAAGGAGATCAACGACAACAACAATGGGTTCAAATAAAAGCACGGGAGTCGTAGAATACGACGACGGTTCAAGTGACACCAAAGAAAAAAATACGAATAAAATCAAGGCGTGTCAATGATACCATAGTTGAAAATCGTAAAACGAAATCATCAAAAACTCAAATCAATTTTACGGATTGAGTTATGGAATATACTCTCCAATATCAACATTCTTGGTTAATTTAGTGCATGGAAAACAATTCTATGTTTCCATAGAAGAAATTTCTATTAAACCAAGTTAATATCGTCGAGCGACGAAATCAAACATCAGAGACATAAAAAAAATATAATGTGCACAATAGAATGAAATGTCAACGTTGATGTATATATATAAAGAGTATGAACCAGAGTACATCAAAAATCTACATCACTGACATACAAAACATCGATCCAACGATCGGGGCACAAAATACATCATCATATCAAACAGATATCAGAGTGTCACATAACATACAACATCATCAAAGTACATCAAAATACATCGTCAAAATGATCCAAAAATCATAGCCACCCACACTATCCTACCCAAACTCTCTCACACTAGATGTATCATCCAAGGAGCATCGGAGAGTCCTCAAAGAAGCTCAAGAGGAAGCGGCAGGATCTGCAGCAGCAGCAGGCTCTGCAGGAGAAGTGGTGGTCACAGGAACATCTGGAATGTCAACGGGAGCAACAGTAGAAGTGGCAATCTCTGGAGCAGCAACAGTAGTGGCCTCGGGAGCACCAGTCGGATCATCCACCGCAGGAGCGGTGGCAACAGGTGTGCTCTCGGGGGCACCAGCAGACGAAGCAGCATCATCATCACCAGAAGTGCCCTCGGGGGCACGAGCAGCAGCACGAGCAAGCTCCTCAATGTCCTCCTCATCCAACTCATCCTCGTCAGAGAAAGACGGAGGGACCTCAATATCAAGGTGTCGAGCGATACGGCAGAGAATCTCCTCAGAACGAGCCTGACGAGACTCCAAACGACGGATCGAACGAACGACATCGGCAAGAGTGGTAGAGGGAGCAACTGAGGCAGAGGCAGAGGCAGACGCTGAAGGTGTCGTCCTCTGAACGTGACGGAGCGCCGCAAGAGACTTCTTGACGGCCGTCGCGTTCAGGGGAGGACCAAGTGGACGCTCATCGTCAGGAGGCAATGTGACACGGAAGTGACGGAATACCAGAGTCAACAAACACAGGAAGGGGATATGAGCCGACTTCGTGGACTTGCGAATACAATCGAAAGAGTCCATCTTATCGAGTATAATTTGAGCCCAGTTAATCGAGCTCCCCATGAAAATAGCATAGATCAACTTCAAGAAGGGCTGGGACGGTAGAGATGAGGAGCCGTACTTGGGAAACAAGCACGAATTCAGAATCAGATTTAGGACCCAGGCGATAAGCTTGAAGGATTTGGAGGGCATGCCAATCTGTCACGACCCGCTTCCCTAAAATGGAGGCGAGACGTGAGAAGGTCCGCACGGGAGTGGAGCTGTGAAGCCCCAAAGCCGATAAGTGTCAATAATACATAAGCAGGTCCCTGTAACGACAACAGAATAACAATAATAACACAAGGAGAGACTGAAATAAAAATCTCACATCTCATAATTGTCCAACATGAAAATAAGTCCAACATCCAGAAAAGCCACCAGGCTAAAAGAAAAGAGTTCAAGGCCCAGAACAAGGCCAACAAAAGCAATGACATAAATAAGTATAGGTGCTACGCACCGATAACAAAACAATTGTCTAACAAAAGTAAAACACAACGGGGACACTAGGACTGGTCCCCAGTGTCCACGTACTCCTCGTCAAACACAGGCTCGGGCTCGGCGTCAGCAAACACCGCGTCCTCAACAAGGTACTCAGGCTCGGGATCTAACATGTGTCACCCAAAAGAGTAAAGGGGCACATGTCAGCAAGTCTAAAAGACTTGGGCAAGGAAACTGAAAGTAAGGCAACTAGCAACCTAGCAGTTTAGTATGCATGACATGGCAGTTGTAACATGAGTGCACAATCAAGACATGGCAAGACAATTTGTACAAGAGAACAATCATCGGGACAAGACAAGACAAGAGTAGCCAAGCTACTATCAATTCCAATCAATTCACTATTCACGTTGTTTTGTAGATGTTTATGCCTTACAGCTGAATGGGTTCACATTCGCTGATTGGCCGCTTAACAACTACCCCACCCCAAAGAGTTTACGCCTTACCACTGCAGTTGCTGATCGGGCAGACTCCTAGTTGATTGGTCGCTTAACTCTTACCCCCAATACCCACACGTAATGGAGCCAGGGTCCCCGCACAATGAGCTCAGCTAGTGAGCCTGGGGTTGCCCCGCACATGAGCTCGCATTCTTAAACATTTGGCGTAGGGGTGCACCTAGCCGGAAACACGCAATTCGGGCATTGGCTATCAACCAACACATGGCCCGCTTCTGGAACACGAGCCAGGAACACAAGCAATGTAGCGAAGCTACGCAATCACTGAAATACATAAAGGATGCAATGACATGACAATTAATTTGCGTACCGTTAATGGAAAGTAAACATGACATGGTAATTGTGCAACATGCTAAATGTCGGAACTAGCTTCGTTGTCAAGCTAGTTCCCCAATTTGCGCCTAGGCGAGTATCATTTCGTCGCCTAGCCTCTTTTACGCCTACAAAGAGCAAAATGGCCTAAACATGGCCTAAACCCTAAGTGGCAAGTTTCACTTGCCTAGCACCGGGGATGACGATCAACCTCGTCACACGGATGCTAATCTACGGGGAAATCGTTGTTAAGGGGAAACAAACATCAAACAACATGAAATATTATTAGGGTTTCATAAAGATATAAATATGTTATGAAAACAACGGTAGATCGATTTCTTACCGAGAAAAGGCGGAAGAAACACTCTGGGGAACCCTAGGATCAGATCTGGAAAAGATTGGGGAAGTTTGGAGAAACTAGGGTTTCGGGGGATTTGGGGATTTTGATGGATTTGGTGAGATTTTGGGGAAGATGAGAGGTAGATAGAGTGAATGGATGGATTGGATGATGGATTTAGGGCTTGGAATGAAGGATTGAAGCTTGGAGGGAGATGGGGGCTCAAAGGGGAAGATTTTAGGGTTTTGGGTCGTGTTGAGGAAGAAGAAAACGTTTGGGTTGGGTTTAAATAGGCTAGGCTGGCGGCTGCCCAGAAATTAGGGTTTTAACACTGGTTAGTCGGTCAAAGAACAACCACTGACCGACTAGTTTGGTAACTAGTCGGTCGGTCGACCAACGCAGACCGACTAAGTGCAAACAGTAACTCCTGAATGAAAATAGGATTTAGAGTTAGTCGGTCCATGAACAAATACTGACCGACTAGTTTAGCATCTAGTCGGTCGATGAACGTTCTTAGACCGACTAAGAGTAAACAGTAACTCGACTATACAGTAGAACCAAGAATTAGTCGGTCTGAGTACAAAACTTAACCGACTAGTTTAACAACTAGTCGGTCGAAAGATGAACTTAGACCGACTAAGAATAAACAGTACAGATACTAAAATTTAGATGATGTGTTAGTCGGTTAAAGAAGCATTGCTGACCGACTAGTTTGCAACCTAGTCGGTCAACCAACGTTCTTAGACCGACTAACGATAAACAGTAACTCCTGAGAAATTTAGAAAGCTAACTAGTCGGTCCAAGAAGGATTGCCGACCGACTGGATCGTCATCTAGTCGGTCGGTGCCCCTTCTTATACCGGCTAATGAGCACAAAAAGTTACGATATGGAGCGCGGGGCCCCGGGATCGATTCCTAAGACTCCTAGGCTTGATCTAATAGTTAGATATGACCGTTATGAAGCCCGTCACGAATGACGTACTTCGAAATCGACGATCCTAAGGAAGAAACGAGAAAATACGACGAATCGATCGAAAATGAAAACTACGGAGATGTAACGACTGGTTTTCTTGTATCCGAATTTATTATAATATAATATATGTTTTGGTGGACTTTCTCCTCTTGTGTGGTTTGCGTCTCCGTAACTTTCATTTTCGATCGATTCGTCGTATTTTCTCGTTTCTTCCTTAGGATCGTCGATTTCGAAGTATGTCATTCGTGACGGGCTTCATAACGGTCGTATCTTACTGTTAGATCAAGCCTAGGAGTCTTAGGAATCGATCCCGGGGCTCCACGCTCCGTATCGGAACTTTTGGTGCTCATTAGCCGGTATAAGAAGGGGCACCGACCGACTAGATGACGATCCAGTCGGTCGGCATTCCTTCTTGGACCGACTAGTGAGCTTTCTAAATTTCTCAGGAGTTACTGTTTATCGCTAGTCGGTCTAAGAACGTTGGTTGACCGACTAGGTTGCAAACTAGTCGGTCAGCAATGCTTCTTTAACCGACTAACACATCATCTTAATTTTAGTTGAGTTACTGTTTACTCTTAGTCGGTCTAAGAACGTTCATCGACCGACTAGTTGCTAAACTAGTCGGTCAGTACTTGTTCATGGACTGACTAACTCTAAATCCTATTTTCGTTCAGGAGTTACTGTTTACACTTAGTCGGTCTGCGTTGGTCGACCGACCGACTAGTTTCCAAACTAGTCGGTCAGTGGTTGTTCTTTGACCGACTAACCAGTGTTAAAACCCTAATTTCTGGGCAGCCGCCAGCCTAGCCTATTTAAACCCAACCCAAACGTTTTCTTCTCCCTCAACACGATCCAAAACCCTAAAATCTTCCCCCTTAAGCCCACATCTTCCTCCAAGCTTCAATCCTTCATTCCAAGCCCTAAATCCATCATCCAATCCATCCATTCACTCTATCTACCACTTATCTTCCCCAAAATCTCACCAAAAATCTCATCAAACCCCAAAATCCCCCAAAACCCTAGTTTCCTCAAACTTCTCCATTGGCTTCCAGATCTGGTCCTAGGGTTCCCCGGAGTGTTTCTTCCGCCTCCTCTCGGTAAGAAATCGATCTACCGTTGTTTTCATATCCTATTGGAATTTTTATGAAACCCTAATAAAATACTTGTGTTTTGATGATTGTTCCCCATAACAGCGATTCCCCGTAGGCTAGCATCCGCGGAAACGAACTTTCGTAACCGTCATCCCCGGTGATAGGCAAGTGAAACTTGCATTTCTTGGTTTGGGCCATGTCTTAGGCCATTTCCCTTGTTTTAGCGTAAAAGAGACTAAACGGTGAAAGGATAGCCGTTTAGACGCCCTTGACCTAGCTTGACAACGAAGCTTGGTCCGTCACCCTCATCATGCTCATATGTCACGTTTAATTTAAATTATCGGTACGCGAATATGTTCATATCATTGCATTTTGCCTGTCACATTTAAATTCCATTAACGGTACACAATTATCTGTTCATGGCATTGCATAGTGATTATTTATCGTGATTGCGTAGCACACGCTACAATCCCATGTTTCCTGGCTCGTGTTCCAGAAGCGAGCCCTGTAGTTGCTAACCCCAACGCTCGGATGTCAACACACACTTTTTTCCTGGCTCGTGACCAGAAGCGAGCATAATGAGTTGGAAACCCCAACGCTCGTCACATGTGGGTGGGGTAAGAGATAAGCGGACTGAGCCCGAGTGGCTTGATCCGCCACTCCGGCTAGCAGGTGAAATCTCTAGTGTTTAAGTGATTGATAGTGATAGAGATAAACGAGCAGGCCAGCAAGTGGACTCTCTATGCACTAAGTGTTAAGTGTTAAGCGATAAGTGCTAAGTGATAAGTGATAAGTGATAAGTGTTAAATGATAAGTGATTAGTGATTTGGTAGCTTTTGCTACATCGTGCATGCTTGCCTCTCTTTTAAACTGTTGCATCATATTCAACTGCCATGCCATTGTTTAACATTTAAATGCTAGGTTGTTAGTCACCTTCAGTTTCCTTGCCCAAGTCTTTTTAGACTTGCTGACATGTGCCCCTTTCTCTTTTGGGTGACGCATGTTAGACCTTGAGCCTGAGTTGCTCGCTGAGGGTGAGGTGTTTGCGGACGCCGAGCTTGTGCCCGTGTTGGACGGGGAGTACGTGGACACTGGGGACCAGTCCTAGTGTCTCCGTCGTGTTTTACTTTTGGTAGATAGTTGTTTTGTTATCGGTGCGTAGCACCTATACTTATTTATGTCGTTGCTTTTGTTTGGCCTTGTTCTGGGCCCTTAGACTCTTTCTTTTAGCCTGGTGGCTTTTCTGTGATGTTGAATATTTTGTGGACAAACTTTGGGATTGGTATTCCATATCCGTCTATTATTGTTGTTGTTGTTGTTTCGATTGCAATTACAGGGACCTGCTTATACTAAATTGACGCTTATCGGGTTTGGGGCTTCACCGCTCCACTCCCGTGCGGACCTTTTCACGTCTCGCCTCCATTTTAGGGAAGCGGGTCATGACAGGAGACGAAAACCACGCATGAGGAGGAAATCCACCAAAACATATATTATATTATATTAAATCCAGATACATGAAAAGCAGTCGTTACATCCTCCCCAACTTAAGAAAAATTCCGTCCTCGGAATTTCCAAATACTCACGAGTCCGGAAACAAAAGTGGGAAACGCTCTCGCATCTCATCCTCATTCTCCCAAGTAGACTCTCCAGGTGAGCCGTGTCGCCACATCACCCTCACAAGATTGACAATCTTGTTCCGAAGCGATTTCTGACGCCTGTCCAGAATCTGCACTGGATGCTGGTCATACGTCAAATCGGGGCGAACGGTAATCTCTGAAAAATCCACCGCATGAGACGGATCGCTAATGTATCGACGAAGCTGCGACACATGAAAAACATTGTGAACTCCTTCCAAAGATGGCGGCAAGGCCAAGCGATACGCTACCTCGCCAACCCTCTCCAAAATGTCAAATGGTCCAATGTATCGCGGGCTCAACTTCCCACGCTTCCCGAAACGAATCACACCACGATTCGGGGAAATCTTCAAGAACACATGGTCGCCCGGCTGAAACTCCAAAGGACGACGTTTAGCATCCGCCCAATGCTTAAAACGGTCCTGAGCAATTCTCAACCTCTCCCGAATATTCCTGACGATCTCCACGGCCTCCACGATCATCTCAGGTCCCAACAACTCCCGATCACCAACGTCATCCCAACTAAATGGCGATCGACATTTCCTCCCATAAAGAGCGGCGAAAGGCGCCATGCCAATACTCGCCTGGAAGTTGTTGTTGTAGGAAAACTCTACCAGATGTAGATGGTCCTCCCACGAACCCTTGAAATCCAACATGCACGCCCTCAGCATGTCTTCCAAAATCTGAATCGTCCTCTCGGACTGGCCATCCGTCTGCGGATGGTACGCCGTGCTGAAACTCAGACGCGTACCCAAGCTCTTCTGCAAACTCTGCCAGAACTGAGATGTGAATCTCGTGTCTCTGTCCGACACGATACTCACGGGGACTCCGTGAAGTCGCACGACCTCATGCACGATTCACGTTACATCACTATCCACACCAGGAAAAGGAAATAAAACGGAGAGTAAAAGAATTTTACCTCCATATATCTCCTCGCTAGCGCCTCAGTGTACTGTCCCACTCGAAACGGAATAAAGTGTGCAGATTTGGTCAATCGATCTACGATCACCCAAATTGCGTCATTCTGCTTCGGACTCCGAGGTAGTCCAGTCACGAAGTCCATAGTGATGTGCTGCCACTTCCACTCCGGAATCGGAAGCGGTTGTAGCAACCCGGCCGTACGCTGATGCTCCGCCTTCACTTGCTGGCAAACCAAGCACTTGGCTACACTCCGAGCCACGCTCCTCTTCATACCATGCCACCAATAATTCAGACGAAGATCCTGGTACATCTTGGTGCCACCAGGATGCACAGAATACGGTGAACTGTGTGCCTCCACCATCAGCTCCTCTCTGATATCCCCAGCTGGCACACACAACCTGGCTCCAAACCTCAGCGAGCCATCCTCATGAACCAAAAAGTCAGTCCGCAGACCGGCTTCCACCTGCTCCCGAATCTTCACCAGCTTCGGATCCTCAGCCTGGCCAGCCTTAATCCGATCCACAATCGTCGACTGTACCTGCATGTACATCAACGAAGAAGCCTCCCCAGGAAGAACAATCTCCATGCCAGACTCGCAAAAATCCTGCTGCAATCTCCACTGCGAGGTCAAAATCATCACCGCCGGAAGCCTACTCAAAGCATCTGGAACCACATTCACCTTGCCAGGGTGAAACTGCAAATCAATCTCATAATCTACCATCAGCTCCAACCATCGACACTGTCGCATGTTGAGCTCCTTCTGAGTAAAGATATACTTCAAGCTTTTGTGATCGGTGAAGATCTTCACTTTCTCACTCAGCAAGAAGTGCCTCCAAATCTTAAGAGCAAACACAACGGCAGCCAACTCCAGATCATGCGTCGGGTAATTCTTCTCATGAACCTTAAGCTGACGAGATGCATACGCCACAACATGCCTATGCTGATGCAACACACAACCGAGACCCTTGCCAGAAGCATCGCAAAAGATCTCGAATCCACCGCTGCGATCAGGCACAACAAGAACAGGGGCAGTCGTCAACCTCTCCTTCAGAACACCAAAAGCACTCTCACAATCACCCGACTAAACAAAAGCAACATCCTTCCGCGTCAACCTGGTCATCGGCTCAGCAATGCGGGAAAAGTCCTTAATGAATCGCCGATAATAACCAGCAAGTCAAAGGAAACTCCGAATCTCAGACGCAGACGACGGAACAGGCCACTCCCTGATGGCCCTAATCTTCTCGGGATCCACAAAAATACCATCTCCAGTCACCACATGCCCGAGAAAAGCAACTCGATCCAGCCAAAACTCGCACTTCGAAAACTTAGCATACAAACGATGCCTCCTCAAGATCTCCAACACCGTCCTCAAGTGTGAGGCATGCTCTTCCTCCGACTTCGAATAGATCAGAATGTCGTCAATAAAGATAACGACAAACTTATCCAAAAAGTCGTAGAAAATCAGGTTCATCAGATTCATGAAAACTACGGGCCCGTTAGTTACACCGAAAGGCATAACCACGAACTCATAGTGTCCATACTTCGTCCTGAACGCTGTCTTCGGAACATCATCCCTCTTCACCTTCAACTGATGGTAACCACTCCTCAAATTCAATTTAGAAAACACCCTCGAACCTCCAAGCTGATCAAAAATATCATCGATGCGAGGCAACGGGTATTTATTCTTAATGGTCACCGCATTCAATCCCCGATAGTCCACGCACATGCGACGCGAACCATCCTTCTTCTTTACCAGTAACACCGGTGCTCCCCACGGAGACACGCTAGGATTAATATAACCCTTCTGCAAAAGCTCATCCAACTGCTTCCGCAACTCTTCCAATTCAGCAGGTGCCATACGATACGGCGCCTTCGAAATCGGCTGCGCACCTGGAACAAGATCAATAGAAAATTCCAAAGCTCGATCAGGCGGCAAACTAGACATCTCCTCGGGGAAGACGTCGCCGAAATCACGCACCACAGCTGGCCACTCCAGCTCCATCTTCATAGCCACAGCCTCCACCGGCCTGGCCCGAAATCTGACAGGACCAAGCGAACTGCTACCACGACTGAACTCAAATACTGGATGTCCGGGAATCTTGAACACCACCTTCTTCCTCCGACAGTCGATCGTAGCATAGAAGCTCGCAAGCCAATCCATCCCAAGAACTGCATCATAGTTGATGATGTCGTGGACAATGAAATCAGTGAAAAGCTCATGTCCACAGACCACCAACGAGCAAGAATTGCAACCACGATGCACCAAGACCACGCCATTCCCTGTAACGATATTCCAACTCTTGGAAAGAGGGGACGTCGACAAGGAATGCCTCTCTACGAAGCTCCGAGAAATAATGCACATCGACGCACCAGAGTCAAAGAGGACCCGTGCAGGAAATGTGCACACCAAAACCACACCTAACAAGCAATTAACAATCAAACCCTATTCTAGCAAACAACCATGTTCAAGCAATCAACATAATCTATCAATCAAAACCAACTAGGAAAGTAACAGCTAGATTGAGGATTACCTGCGATAACCTCATCCACAGCCTCGCACTCCGCAACGGTCATCAGAAAAGCCTGCCTCCTTGGCGGAACAGCCTGCCGAAAAGCCTGCCCCTGCGGAACAAGAGCTGCTCCTCGACCAGCAGGAACAGACGCTCGCTGCTGCAATGGCTGAGCTACAACAGGAGCCTTCCGCAGCAGATTCGCATGCCGACAATCTCTCGCGACATGGGAGGCATCACCGCAAACCAGACATTGGCCCAGAAACTTCCGACACTGATCCTTGATATGGCCAAGCTTGCCGCAGAAATGGCAAGACTTCAGAATAGGCCCTCCTGGCCTCTTAAACTGAGTGGACTGATTAGGCCTGAATCCAGGTCTAACCACAGCTCTCACCTGTTCCACAGGCCTCTTCCCAGCACCAACCAAAGATTCTCTCCTCCGGTTCATGAGCAGCTCCTGTCTCTTAGCAGCGACCAGAACCTTCTGATAAGATTCCCGGTCAGAGGAGGTCACAAAACTCTGGAGCTCCGAAGCAAGCTCCTGCAGGAACCTCTGAGCCCTCTCCTCAGCGTCCTGCACCATCTTTGGTGCAAACCGACTCAGCCTCATGAACTCTTGGTGATACATGTCCACCGTCAAGTTCCCCTGTTTCAAGACGATAAAACGCTGCAGCATCTCTTCCCTGGCAGCCTTCGGGAAGAACTCACCCTCAAATCTGGCCTTAAAGGTAGCCCAGACGATCGGCTCCACCAACAACTTCTCTTCTGCATCCCACCAATTCCGAGCATTATCCTTGAGCTGCCTCTTAGCCAAATCAACCCATCCAGCCGGGGTAATCTTGGCCATCTTCAGATTGTCCTCGATGTTCCGAATCCACTCATCTGCAGCCAGAGGACCCTCAGAACCATCAAAATATGCGGTACCCAGCTCCCGAAATTGCTTCGCTCCCGGCTCAGAGCGAGGGGCATCCGGAAGAGCCCGGGCAGCTCGAGCAAGTGGAGCATTCTGGACTTGCAGAAGCACGCCCTGCTGCACTTGCATCATCTGCAGCATCATCCGCATCATCTCACTGCTGGTGGGTTCCCGCTCAGGCTCCTCATCATGAGGGAGCGCACCACTGCCCCGACCACGGGTGAAACGCCTTCCTGCCATCTAATGACACAGAGAACAAATCCAATTAGACTCATAGCTTATGTCATCGGACGTCGAACTTAGTTTATTGGACATTCTAATATTATTATTGCTATTCCAAAAATCACAGTTACAGAAGGACCTGCATGGGCCACCAACAAAACCTGTCACGACCCGCTTCCCTAAAATGGAGGCGAGACGTGAGAAGGTCCGCACGGGAGTGGAGCTGTGAAGCCCCAAAGCCGATAAGCATCAATAATACATAAGCAGGTCCCTGTAACGACAACAGAATAACAATAATAACACAAGGAGAGACTGAAATAAAAATCTCACATCTCATAATTGTCCAACATGAAAATAAGTCCAACATCCAGAAAAGCCACCAGGCTAAAAGAAAAGAGTCCAAGGCCCAGAACAAGGCCAACAAAAGCAATGACATAAATAAGTATAGGTGCTACGCACCGATAACAAAACAATTGTCTAACAAAAGTAAAACACAACGGGGACACTAGGACTGGTCCCCAGTGTCCACGTACTCCCCGTCAAACACAAGCTCGGGCTCAGCGTCAGCAAACACCGCGTCCTCAACAAGGTACTCAGGCTCGGGATCTAACATGTGTCACCCAAAAGAGTAAAGGGGCACATGTCAGCAAGTCTAAAAGACTTGGGCAAGTAAACTGAAAGTAAGGCAACTAGCAACCTAGCAGTTTAGTATGCATGACATGGCAGTTGTAACATGAGTGCACAATCAAGACATGGCAAGACAATTTGTACAAGAGAACAATCATCGGGACAAGACAAGACAAGAGTAGCCAAGCTACTATCAATTCCAATCAATTCACTATTCACGTTGTTTTGTAGATGTTTACGCCTTACAGCTGAATGGGTTCACATTCGCTGATTGGCCGCTTAACAACTACCCCACCCCAAAGAGTTTACGCCTTACCACTGCAGTTGCTGATCGGGCAGACTCCCAGTTGATTGGCCGATTAACTCTTACCCCCAATACCCACACGTAATGGAGCCAGGGTCCCGGCACAATGAGCTCAGCTAGTGAGCCTGGGGTTGCCCCGCACATGAGCTCGCATTCTTAAACATTTGGCGTAGGGGTGCACCTAGCCGGAAACACGCAATTCGGGCATTGGCTATCAACCAACACATGGCCCGCTTCTGGAACACGAGCCAGGAACACAAGCAATGTAGCGAAGCTACGCAATCACTGAAATACATAAAGGATGCAATGACATGACAATTAATTTGCGTACCGTTAATGGAAAGTAAACATGACATGGTAATTTTGCAACATGCTAAATGTCGGAACTAGCTTCGTTGTCAAGCTAGTTCCCCAATTTGCGCCTAGGAGAGTATCATTTCGTCGCCTAGCCTCTTTTACGCCTACAACAAGCAAAATGGCCTAAACATGGCCTAAACCCTAAGTGGCAAGTTTCACTTGCCTAGCACTGGGGATGACGATCAACCTCGTCACACGGATGCTAATCTACGGGGAAATCGCTGTTAAGGGGAAACAAACATCAAACAACATGAAATATTATTAGGGTTTCATAAAGATATAAATATGTTATGAAAACAACGGTAGATCGATTTCTTACCGAGAAAAGGCGGAAGAAACACTCCGGGGAACCCTAGGATCAGATCTGGAAAAGATTGGGGAAGTTTGGAGAAACTAGGGTTTCGGGGGATTTGGGGATTTTGATGGATTTGGTGAGATTTTGGGAAAAATGAGAGGTAGATAGAGTGAATGGATGGATTGGATGATGGATTTAGGGCTTCGAATGAAGGATTGAAGCTTGGAGGAAGATGGGGGCTCAAAGGGGAAGATTTTAGGGTTTTGGGTCGTGTTGAGGAAGAAGAAAACGTTTGGGTTGGGTTTAAATAGGCTAGGCTGGCGGCTGCCCAGAAATTAGGGTTTTAACACTGGTTAGTCGGTCAAAGAACAACCACTGACCGACTAGTTTGGTAACTAGTCGGTCGGTCGACCAACGCAGACCGACTAAGTGCAAACAGTAACTCCTGAATGAAAATAGGATTTAGAGTTAGTCGGTCCATGAACAAATACTGACCGACTAGTTTAGCATCTAGTCGGTCGATGAACGTTCTTAGACCGACTAAGAGTAAACAGTAACTCGACTGTACAGTAGAACCAAGAATTAGTCGGTCTGAGTACAAAACTTAACCGACTAGTTTAACAACTAGTCGGTCGAAAGATGAACTTAGACCGACTAAGAATAAACAGTACAGATACTAAAATTTAGATGATGTGTTAGTCGGTTAAAGAAGCATTGCTGACCGACTAGTTTGCAACCTAGTCGGTCAACCAACGTTCTTAGACCGACTAACGATAAACAGTAACTCCTGAGAAATTTAGAAAGCTAACTAGTCGGTCCAAGAAGGATTGCCGACCGACTGGATCGTCATCTAGTCGGTCGGTGCCCCTTCTTATACCGGCTAATGAGCACAAAAAGTTCTGATATGGAGCGCGGGGCCCCGGGATCGATTCCTAAGACTCCTAGGCTTGATCTAATAGTTAGATATGACCGTTATGAAGCCCGTCATGAATGACGTACTTCGAAATCGACGATCCTAAGGAAGAAACGAGAAAATACGACGAATCGATCGAAAATGTAAACTACGGAGACGAAAACCACGCATGAGGAGAAAATCCACCAAAACATATATTATATTATATTAAATCCAGATACATGAAAAGCAGTCGTTACACAATCATGGCGGGGGGAATCTCATGGAAGATCTGAGAGAGGACGACCTGATCAAGGGAGGTGATATCATCAACAGAAATGTCTGAGGGGAGTAGGCCAGACGAGGAGATACCCAAAATCTCTCCTAAGATTTCTGCCGTGAGACCTATAGAAGTCCCCAAGACAGTCGTCTCAACAGAGTGGGTCCCATCGTACTGACCCCGGATCCTATTGGCATAGAAAAGTTTTACTAGGCGAGGGTAGGGGTGAGGGTTCGCCTTCGGGTCATATCGATGGTAATCGAGTAGACCGGAGGACGAAAGAAGATCGGCGAGGCCTAGGAAGTCACTAAACTGGACGAAACGCTCCAGAAGCAGTGGGCAGTGTTCGATACGATTGTAAGCCACGAGACACAAAGGGTCGTCGCGACACAATGAAATATCGACACCGCCAACTGGCATCGGAGCCTTTCCCTTAGGCTTACAGGTAGACGTACGAGGTCGGGAGCTAGACTTAGGATGGGTAGGAGGAGTGGGTTTCCTATGAGTCTCAGGCTCGGGTCTATACTCGGTATCAGAATCGGTAGGAGTATGGAAAGAAGAGGGAGACGCAAGTTGCTTGGGCTTGGGCTTAGGCTTGGGTTGGGCTCTAGGCTTGGCGGTCGTCGTCCTCTTCTTCTTGAGAGGAGGCAAAGACGACGAAGGTTGGGTAGTCTTAGATCGGCGTTTCGGAGGGGTTCTCGTAGGTTGATCGGGATCCGTAGGGGTAGGTTCTACGGTCATCGGCGAGGGGCTAGATGGAGTGATCGGAATTCGTGTTCTTGCCATAATCGAAGCAAGACACGACGCACAAGAGATCAAATCTAAGAAACCCTAGCCGAAATCAAGAACCCTAGCACAACCCTAGGCCGAAATGAAATCACTAGAAACCCTAATCCTAGAAGCTGAAAGCTAGCCCTAGAATAAAGAGAGATACCTAGGAGGAGGAGAGGGGTCGACGGCATAGGCAGAGATGGCCGGAAAGATGGCCGGAGATCGACGGCGGAGAGGGAGGCAGACGAAGGGGCACGGGGGTTTGTGGCTGAGAAATAAGCTTCGAATCGACTATGAGGGGAAATAGTCGGTTTGAGGCTTATAAAATCGATTAGAATCTCAAAAGACATATCAGTCCCTGGCACAACTAGTCGGCCACAGTTCAATCTCTGACCGACTAGATCACGATCTAGTCGGTCGGTCAATGAGCTTGAACCGACTAGTTGTAAACAGTAACTGAAGGTAAATTTCCTGACAAGATTTAGTCGGTCTACGTTCATTCACTGACCGACTAGAACTGAATCTAGTCGGTCGGCCAATGAACTTGGACCGACTAAGAGAGTTCAAAAATTGAAAATCTTTGAAAATTTGATTTCTCTCCTAATCACACTTGGATGAAACATCAAAATACTCTCATTAATCATTATACTACCCCATTAAACATCGAAAATCTGAAATTTGACGATTACGCACAAATCGAGCGAAAATTCCGAAAATTCAACAAAAATCCAGAAAATTTCAATACTTCAAGCATGGGCAAATATAACGAATAGAATAGCATGCAAGAATATTGAATAAAAAATGAATCCTAGATCTCGGATTCACCCATAATCCCCAATTCTCGACGTAACCGCACAAAGGAGTCCTCCTTTAGGTGTTTCGTGAAAATATCGGCGATTTGCTTCTGGGTTTCAACGTACACTAATATGATGTCCTTTTTAGCAACATGATCATCAAAGAAATGGTGTCGGACTTCTATGTGTTTCGAACGGGAATGGTGTACCGGGTTTTTGGAAAGACATATTGCACTTTGGTTGTCCACCATGATAGGGCAAGTATCACAGTTTATACCAAAGTCTTTAAGTGTGTGTCTTATCCAAAGAACTTGAGCACACGCGGCACCGGCGACAATGTATTCCGCCTCTGTGGTTAAAAGTGATACGGAATTGTGCTTCTTGGAAAACCAAGAGACAAGGGAGTTTCCTATAAAATGGCAAGTGCCACTGGTACTTTTCCTGTCGGATTTGCATCCCGCATAATCGGCATCACTATATGAGATTAACTCATACGTGTTAGATTTTGGATAAAGTAATCCAAAATCAAGTGTATAACTTAGATAACGGAAAATACGCTTTACCGCTACTAAGTGTGACTCCTTAGGTTGAGACTGATAACGAGCATATACGCATACTGCAAACATAATATCGGGCCTACTTTCGGTAAGATAAAGTAAACTACCTATCATACCTCGATATAGACGAATGTTTACATCCTTACCGCCCGCATCCTTATCAAGATGCATAGTCGTGCTCATTGGAGTCTTTTTCCCGGAGGCATTCTCCATTCCAAATCGTTTTAGCAACTCCACCATGTACTTTGTTTGGTGGATGAAGATTGCATCGTCCATTTGGCGAATTTGGAGACCTAAGAAATATTTGAGCTCACCCATGTGGCTCATCTCAAATTGATCCTTCATCACATTAGAAAACTCTTCGCAAAGAGCAAAGTTAGTAGCACCGAAAATGATATCATCAACATATATTTGAACTAAAATTATATCATTATTCGAATGCTTAACAAAAAGCATAGAATCGGCTTCTCCCATTTTAAAATTCAAATCCAAAAGAAAATTCTTTAGGCGATCATACCAAGCTCGAGGAGCTTGTCTCAAACCGTAGAGCGCTTTCTTTAGTTTAAAAACATGATTTGGAAATTTTCATTAATAAAGTCCGGAGGTTGAAAAACGTAAACTTCCTCAACAACATCTCCGTTTAAAAATGCACTTTTAACATCCATTTGAAATAATTTAAAATCCTTATGGCATGCAAAAGACAATAATAATCTAATTGGTTCTAATCTAGCTACCAGAGCGAAGGATTCTTCGAAATCAATACCTTCCTCTTGACGGTAGCCTTGATCAACTAACCGAGCTTTGTTCCGGACGACGACTTGGTTTTCGTCGGTTTTGTTCTTGAAGATCCACTTTGTCCCTATGACGGTGTGGTTCTTCGATGGCAATGGAACAAGCTCCCAAACTTCATTCCTCTCGAATTGAATGAGTTCCTCCTCCATGGCTAAGATCCAAGCGCTATCTTCGCATGCTTCATTAACATTCTTTGGCTCTATCGAGGAGGCAAAGGCACAATGAGCGAAGTAGTTCACTTGCGATCTTGTCTTGAAACTATCATGGATATTGCCAATGACTTGCTCATGAGGATGGTCACGAACGGTATGAAGCCGTTTGGGAATACCTTGATCACTAGGAACATTCTCAACAACTTCATTAGACGGGTTAGTCTCAATAGAATCAATAGAATCATTAGAGTTAGAATTACCAATTGAATCACATAATACATCCATAGAGTCATCATCATTAGTAAATCTAGTTGGAACAAATCCTTCATTAAATGACACATGAAGCGATTCCTCGATCGTTGAGGTTCGTTTGTTGAATATCTGTTAGGCTTTGCTACGCGAAGAATATCCAACAAAAATCCCCTCATCGGATCTTGGATCGAATTTGTCCAAACTAACATACGTGTTCTTAATAAAACATTTCGAACCAAAAACACGAAAATGTTTAACTTGAGGCAACCTACCAAACAACAATTCATAACAAGTTTGTTTAGTGCCGGGCCTCAAAAGTATTCTATTAAACATATAGCAATCGGTATGTACCGCTTCCGCCCAAAATTGATGGCCAAGTTGGCTATGATCAAGCATAGTACGAGCACATTCCACTAGCGTCCTATTCTTTCTCTCAACAACACCATTTTGAGGAGGTGCACGAGGGAATGAAAAGGTGTGTGTAATACCAACTTCATCACAAAATGTCTCAAAAGACTCATTCTCAAATTCACCTCCATGATCACTACGAATAGTGACAATGGTGGTTCCTAAGAGATTTTGTACTTTCTTAACAAAAATTGTGAAGTTTTCAAAAGCTTCATTTTTATTACACAATGAAAATACCCAAGTAAACCTAGAAAAGTCATCAACGATGACAAGTCCATATCTAGCATTACCTAATGAAGCAACTCTAGTTGGCCCAAATAAATCTAGATGTAATAGCTCTAGAGGCCGCTTAGAAGAAATGCTTTTCTTAGGTTTAAATGAAGATTTTGGAAGCTTGCCTCGTTGACACGAGTCACAAAAGTTTTTCTTTTGAAAGACAAGCTTAGGGAAGCCTCTAATAGAATTTAACTTGGAAAGCTTAAAAAGTGTTCCAAAGTTCACATGACCAAAACGTCGATGCCATAAGTGTTGTTCACTTGTGTTGGCAATAAGACATTGTTCATGTGATCTTGGAAGATCTAGGATATATATATCCTTATGGCGTGTGCCGAAAACAATAATTCATTATTATCTTTTCTTAAAATATGGCACATTCTTTTCGCAAAGTTAACTTTGTAACATTTGTCACAAAGTTGACTTATTGAAATGAGATTGTGGTTTAATCCTTTAACACGGTAAACATCACATATAAGGGGTTTAGAAGGATTACCCACTTTACCAACACCTATGATGGTTCCGCTCTCGTTGCCTTCAAATACGACGCGGTTTCCATTTGTAATGGGAACCACTCCGGAGAGCAATTGAGCGTCACCCGTCATGTGTTTTGAACACCCGCTATCGAGTATCCAATTCCCCTTGGAGCTAAATTTAAATTTGTTGCTCCTTTTCTTTTTCTTTTCCTTGAGTACCCAAAGATAGAAAATTTCATATCATGGTACCCAAGGTCATTGGGTCCAAAAGATTAGACCTTTGGAAGCCAAGTCCAATTGGACTTAGACTTCCCCACATAATTTCTACTATGCACAACATCCGAAAAATAAGCATTCATGTAAACTTGTTTTTCATCCATGCTTGTGTCCTTTGGGCTCCAAATAGTGAAAATCTTTGGAGCCCTCATCCTATTGGGTGCATGCATGTGTTGTTGGTTTCTACGTGATGCATGTCGTGGATAGGCATAAGGAACATGATGGAATGGTGCATGTGGATAGTTATTCATACGATGATGTGGGTGAACATATGCATGTGGAGGAACACGTGCGTGAGGGTGTCTCACATGGTGTGCACGTGCCCGTGAACGTGTAGCATAGAAATCACCATATGTGTGAGCCGGTGGAGTAGGACGTGTGTTCCTACGTGGCATAGTATTGGTGTACATATAAGCATGCCCCTTCTTTGGAGGTCCACCCAAAGTGGGTTTCTTTCCGAAAGAGGGTGTGGACGAGGTGGAAGCACCATTGGTAGAAGAACTACCAATAGAGTGTTTGCTACCACTCGTTGAGTCACCGGAAGTTGGCCTAACAAAAGTAGTGGCCGATTTGGATGAACTTCCCATCGTATACCCCAAGCCAATGTGGTGATTGGCCGGAAGTAAGTCACTTAGGATTTTATCCAAATGGTCCTTACCCTTATTGAATTTATTAATTCGTCCTAATGTGTTCTCATATTTCTCGGTGAGAGAACGCATAGAAGTATCCAAATTGGATACTTGCGATGTGAGCACATAAACACGGGATTTAAAATTCTCATTCTCAATACTCAAAGTCGAGTTTTGAGAAGTCAAATCCGCTATCTTGTGCTCCTCTGGATCTTCAATGCTAACATGTTCAAGTTGAGTCTTGAGATTAACAATCTCGTTCTTCAACCCTTCAACAACGGTGTCGTTGTTGGTGATGATAGTTTTAGGCGAGGTTTGAATGCTAGCTAAGTCATCTTTTACTTTAGTATACCTATTTACTAATTTAGTATACTTAGACGATAATTGAGAATTAGCATTCCTAAGGTCATCCATAGTTACCTCATCGCCTTCGTTGTCGCTATCATCGGAAGAGGAAGATCCTTGATCATGCTCCTATCTTGCCATGAAGCACATGTGTGCTTGCTCCACTTGCTCATCGTCCGACTCTCTGCTTGAGGAATCCTCGGAGTCGGTGAATGTTGCCCCGACAAGCCCCTTTTTGTTCCCTTTCTTGTATTTCTTGGACTTGTCGTACTTTGACGCCTTCCACTTCTACTTTTGCTTGTTTAGAGGACACTCCGCTTTCATGTGTCCTGGCTTGTTGCATTTAAAGCACAAAGAAGAAGAGGAGTTAGATGAATTGAACTTCAATTTGTTTTTGAAGTTACCTTTCCGGAAGAACCGGTTGAACTTCTTGGCCATGAGTGCCATGGACTCCAAGTCCAACTCGTTTTCCGAGTTCTCATCATCGGTTGATGTGGAAGTAGATGGAGCGGCCTTGAAAGCAATAGCTTTCTTCTTTGGCTCTTCTTGTTGTAGGTAAGACTTCATCTTTTCCTGCAACTTCAACTTGCTATCCTTGCGTACCTCATAAGACATCAAGGTACCCATTAGTTGAACAACGGTATATTTGTTCATATCGTTACCTTCCTCGATGGCGAAGGTGCGCTTTTCCCAACTAGAAGGAAGTCCTTCTATAAGCTTCGAACATTTCTCCTTTTGGGTGTAGGATTTGTCAAGAGCTTCTAACTCGTTTATGATGTCGACGAAGCGAGCATAATACTCCTTCATCTTCTCACCCTGTAGCATATGAAACATCTCGTAATCTTTATTAACTACAACGAGTTTAGAGTCTCTTACCCTACTCGTCCCTTCATGTAATATGAGGAGGGAGTTCCATATTTGATATGCACTCTTACATGTGCACATCTTGTTGAAATCCTCGGGCTCCAAAGCACATTGCAAGGCGTTCATTGCCTTGGCATTGCTTACCTCCACGGCGACCTCCGCGGGAGTCCATTTCTCGAAATCTTCTTCGGTTGGCTCGACATATTCCTTCATCGTGGTCCTCCATAGAGATGCACTCCGGAGGAAAGTTTCCATCCGGCATTTCCAGTACCCGTAGTTGGTACCGTTGAAGAATGGAGGCCTCGTTGAGGAATGTCCTTCCATTACCGAAGACGCTCCTTCACGGTTCTTGAAGGTGCTATAGTCGGAAGGTGGACTAACGGTCTTGTTGTCGTTGGCAGACATAGCTATAGACTTGGCTCTGATACCAAATGTAATGCCCTGCTAAGCTACTGCACAAATACTAGAGGGGGGGTGAATAGTACTTTAAAATAATTAAGATGCTAATTCCTAATTACTTGCAAACTCTACCAAACAATGCGAAAAATGCGGAAATGTAAATGTTAGACAATAAAGAAACAATCGCAAATAACTATATTACTGGGTTCGGATCCACCCAAGTCTCCCTGACTTATTGCCGGTGATCCTACGTCCCAACCACCCGGATCCCCTCCGGATACTTGAGTTAGAAACCCTAACTCAAGATTTCCACTATGAAATACTTGTGAAAAACCTTCACAAGTCAAATCATACACAAAGTAATTTGTGACTCCCACAACCCCGGATCACAACCACACTCTCACAACCGAGAGTGAAACTTACAATATGAAATTGAAATGAAATAAGAAACTTCTTACCGACAAAATACCTATGCCTTGAGTAATGCTTACGAATTAGGGCAAGAATGATTTTGAGGAAGAAGAAGTGGCACCAAATCCTAGCTCCAAGATGTAGATCAGCAATAGAGAGCTATGGGGATGTTGGTGACCTAGAATCAAGCACTTGGCTTGGAAGGCTTCACACTCAATGAATCTCTCTTTGGGAGTAAGAATGAGGAGAGATTATTGAATGGAATGAAAGAGCTTTGAATGAGCTTGGAATGATTTCTCTTGATCTCTAAACTTGCAATAATATCAGCCTTGACTGCAATTAATGCAGCCCATCAAGTATTTATTGGATAGAGGAGAGAGAGAAAGAAAAAAGTTTCAATTAATGCTCCAACGGCTCTTTTCTAAACCCAACTAGTCGGTCAAAGAACAACCACCGACCGACTAGTTCATCAACTAGTCGGTCGGTCATTTAACGTAGACCGACTAATGGAAGAACAGCCAAAAGGTTGAAGCACAGACAAAAGGAATTAGTCGGTCCAAGAAGAGTAGCTGACCGACTAGTTTCACAACTAGTCGGTCGGTTACTCAACTGAGACCGACTAACAGATAAAACTGAAGTCTGAGCACAAATAGACTTAGTCGGTCCAAGAACAAATGTTGACCGACTAATTCACCAACTAGTCGGTCGCCAAATGAGCATAGACCGACTAACGATAAACAGTAAGTTAGGTGAAAATTGGCATGTACAGTAAAGCTAAACTAGTCGGTCCAAGAAGAAAAGTTGACCGACTAGTTCATCAACTAGTCGGTCGATCAATGAACACAGACCGACTAATGATAAACAGTAGCTCAGGCTCAAATGTGCATGTATAGGGAAAGCTCAACTAGTCGGTCACAGAAGCATCACTGACCGACTAGTTCACAAACTAGTCGGTCGGTGAGTCAACTTAGACCGACTAACTGTAAACAGTAAAGAGCTTGGAAATGACTGACAAAAACTAGTCGGTCCAAGAAGCTTTGCCGACCGACTAGATCACCATCTAGTCGGTCAGTTCTTCTTCTTGAACCAACTAACATGCACAAGAAGTCGCGAATCGAAGCGCGATGCTTCGTGAAAGATTGTATGGACTTCTACTAAGATCCTAGAGCTAAGATAAGAGCGTTATGAAGATTTAAACCGTAAGAACTACTCAAGGCTTAACATTCTACGAAAGAATCTTAAAGTCTATAAATAAAACTTGACGATACCGTCTTCAATAGCTTCAATCGAATCTTCATGACTTCTAAAATGGTCCAAAAGCTTCAACGAAGCTTTAGGCATACGATCACGTGCTTTGAGAAGTCTTGAGACGTCGTGATTGATATTCATATGAATTTGGCGACGATCTCCATAACTGCGCTCACAAAGTGTTAGTTCACGATATATTTATGTTTGATCATCATCCAAAACCAAATCTGGGGAGTCCAATATCCAACACTGCTGGTATGATTATGGGGGCTGATGCAGCAGCAACTGGTGCTGTTGCCTAGGCGGCTGATATACCTGTGGTTGTGGTTGCTGATAAGGCGCCCGGTAGCTAAGATTGGGGTGGTTCCAGTTATTTGGAGAGTAGGCCGGATTGGAGCTAGTCCGTGGTGGATACGGCGCATTTCCTGTAGGATTGTAGAATAGTCCGCTCGCTTAGTCCACCGGTGGTGAGATGTCACCACCCTCAAATTCCCCCATGACTTTTGCTTCCACCGCCGCAATATGTTGTGTATCGGCACCACCGGCTCCTACCATCAGTGCTGAGATCTGGGTTGACAGCAAGTCAAACTTGCTGGATAATTTGTCGACGTCCTCGACCCTATGGATACCCCCAGATCTAGGTGTGGCTCGCTCGTCACACCACCGCTCATTGTTCGATGACATGTTTTCAAGAATTTGTTCGGCATCTTATTCACTCCTAGACATAAAGGACCCTCCAGCTGCTGCGTCCATCGAAGACTTCAAGTCGTCCCTCAATCCATTATAAAACAGATTTATAACCTGCCACTTAGGAAGCTCGTGATGAGGGTATCTCTGCTGCATTTCCTTGTATCTCGTCCAAGCTTCATGCATGGACTCGTGGCTGGCCTAGGAGAAAGAGGAGATCTCACTCCTCAGCTTCATCATTTTCACCGGAGGGAAGAACTTAGTCAAGAACGTGTTCAAGAGCTTCTCCAGGTGTTGAAGGTGTTTGGGTCCTTTCCCCTAAGCCACTGCTTGGCCTTATCCCGCAGAGAGAAGGGGAATAACTTCAGACGGATTGCTTCAGTTGTGACTCCATTAATTTGGAATGTGTCACACTTCTCTAAGAAGGAGTACAGATGTTCGATAGGGCTTTCCATGGGTGCCCCAAAGAATTGATCCTGCTGGATCCACGTCACTAAGGACGGCTTAAGCTCGAAGCTCTGTGTCATAATAGCAGGAGGTCGGATAGGGGAGGTGGACCCGATAGATGGCATCGAGTACTCCAGCAGGGATTTCTGCGGTGGGGTATTCTCCCCCATGGCTTCAGACTCTTCTCTTCTTCTCTTCTCTACGGCCAGACGCCTAAGGGTGGCATTTATCTTCGGATCGACAGGAATGAAGTCGTCGAGACTCCTTGTATTCCTGCGCATGAAAAGCAACAAACACCCGTGAAGCAAGTATGGGTTATGAACAGATAAAAACAGAAAATGAAAATAGAAAATAAAAAATGAAAATGAAGAATGCGAAAACTATCACAAGGTAGGGATATGAACTAGACTCAAGGGTTCGAAGGTCCTAAAATAAACAAACACATTGCCTCCCCCGTAACGGTGCCATAAAGCTTGACGTCCCCCATGAAGTGTGTTGTCAATGTTTGTGGTAATGCAAGTGTGCAATATGATGGGAGATACCAGATTTAAAATATTTTTACCGCAAGCACACGGTGTTGTAGTATGGCTTGGGGGTCGAACACAGGGAGGCGTGGTTGTGCTTGTATCATAAAGGAACCAATTCACCCTAAGGGTGAGCTAGCCCGAATCGATAGATGGGTTGTCAGGAAATGTAGATACGAGGTTAAACAATATAAAGGGAAACCTGGGACTTCGGTTTCCACCCTATCATGTGTTCTCGCTATTACGACTGGCGGATAGGATAATGATCGGAATTAGGGTTTAGTGGTGAGACGTTGCCTCTAAGAGTGATACCAGTGTCCCATGGATCCGATATTCCGGTCGGTGCCCATGATGATATGTCGGACTACCCGGGTTCGGTCAGTGGGCATTCCCATGTCCATTAACACTGACCAACTCTGGGAGCACTAAGCTCACAACGATAACTCCCAACATCTCATCATGCCGCTCACGCGCGCTAGAATTCGATGTCTACCCTAAGGGCGTGAGCTACGGCTAGGAAGTCAACCGCCAAGTTTATTCCCCCTTGCCCCAACGGTCAAAGGCGGTGTTTTTCCTGCCGATGACAATAAAACACCCCGTATAACCAATAGTTTCCTATTCCCTATCGATATCCTAGTCCTATGGACGCATTAGGGAGAACCCACAAAGGGGTTTCCACCAAAATCCCAGATTAGGGAACTACTCACACATTTTAGCTAAAAAGCAATCTAAATGAAAATCGACCGTTAAAATCATAATCAGACAATTGAAATGCGGTAGTAGTAATGCTATTAAGATAATATCAAAGTTTCATTAAGATCCGAACACTTACAAATAAAGATAAAATTCCAGCCAGCACAATAGAGAGAAAACAGGAAAAAATACACAGCTCCCGTTTCTGAAAACCTAGGGCAGTTATATATAGAAAACGACTTCACCCGATCAGTTGAAGTATCAACCGATCGGGTGAGCTGCTGCATTCTTCGGCATCGGTCTTTAGAAACTTCACCCGCTCACGTGACACGGTCGGTTGGCGCAAGCGGCTCGTCGTTTGGATCTTGCGGTCATCGGGTGAACCGATTGGTTGATAAACGTCGCACAAAAGACAAACTTTCATCGACTTGGCACGGTCAATAAATCAACTGATCGGTTGGAAATGTCGCACAAAAGATAGAAACTTGCGTCGACTTGGCACGGTCAGCGGGCCGTCGAGTAAGCTCTCTAGGTCGTCGTTCGGAGGAATCGGCTACAGTTGAACCGATCGGGTGGATATCACCCGATCGGTTGGAATTCAACACCAAATTCCCGAGAAGACTGTTGTGTGGACCGGTCATCAAACCGGCCGGTTGGTGCTCACATTGCTTCAGCTGATGTCCGGGTCGGATACGCATGCATCACCCGATCGGTTGTCTGTGTCCAACCGATTGGGTGGGGGCCGGGTGAAAAGTGGCAATCTTGGTCGTTTGACCCCCTGGATCATGCGTGACTCCTCCCATTGCTCCAAGGACTTATGATATCTTCGTTATATGTCCCATACGTGGGCAATCTCCTGCAAACACACAAAAACAAGGAGAAGTGAAAGAAAACTAGAAAATACGAGAAAACGGATACGGGACGGCGGAAAATAACGGAAAAACACAAAGAAGACGTGCGTGAATATATAAAATATACACACGCGTCAGATACACATACATATGATCAAGAGGTACGATGGGATGTATACGAGGAGGAGAGCGAGGAGTTAGCACCCATGGATGATATTGATATGATCAGGAGGTGTGCTGGGACGAGTCTGACGATGATGAGGAGTTGCCTGATGAGACCCACGCTTATATACCAAAGCTACCTGAACAACCTGAGGCAAACAACGAGGAGTTGATCGACATGGTGCACGAGAGTAGAGATTTATTTCCAGGGAAGTGTTGCCAACCATATTAAATTTTAAATACTATTATTGATGACCCTCTCTGGAATACATTTATTTTGAGGAAGAATTATCCACATCAGATTGATGTAGCTTATCTCTTTCAGGGTACAGGTGGAGTCCTTGGAGAGATGTTGGGTGTCGCATTGCTGTAATCTGATGGAGCCCGTAGAGATACGCACCATGGAAGGAGCAGTTGGAGCAGTTGCCTGCACCAGCAAAGATGCTGGTGTAACGACCAGTTTTTAGTTGCGCTCCATTCGTTTTTTCTCTTGTTGCATGTTTTTTTCTTGTACCCGTTGCGAGTTCGTAACTCGTGTTGTCGTTAGATATACATATACTCATACTCGTACTTAGCTACCATCCCTAATACGTATTAGCCAAATCATCTTAAATCTACTATGATATACACCACCTAATAATTATTTTATAATTTCAAATTCAAACTTTTAAATTCAAATAATTTTAAAAATCCTCCTAATTAAATATTATTAAAGTCTATTACTAATTTAGCATTATTTTGTAATTAAACCCCATTAATTCTCCCCAAATCACTAATTCAAAATTTAAACTCCTTTCCTTATTAGCAAGAGATTATAATACTACCATTAACTACTTTTTTCCCCAATCTTTCCTATTTTATAAAACCCTAACCCTAGTTTTCCCTAGACCTAGCCGCACCCAGGCCTGCTACAAAGTAACCCATTCAATATTAAAACCCTTATATTTTAAACCCACACACAACCCAATAGTTCATGGGCTGCACTTTTTCTTTTAAAAAACACACACACTAAAAATAAAACCCTAGAGCTACTTATAGCAACCTAAACCATAGGGCACACTCTATATCCATCAACAACAGCAGCCCTCCCCTTTCACCCATGCACAAACTCGCGGCCCCCTCTCACATCTCCCTTATCCGACGTCGAGAACCGCCGGCCTCCTCCCTCACGGCAGTCGGCCCCTCTCCAAGCACCCAGCGACTTGCCCCCTCCCTTCATCCGACCCCCGCGTAGCCATCCCCAGCCCACGCGTGAAACCCAGCTCCACCCAGCTCCTTCCCTGCAACGCAGCACATGCCAGTGCCCAGGCTGCCCTCTCATCAACGCGCAGTTCCCCTCCCTTGCTCCTCCATGCAAGAACACAACCCCCAGTCTCGCCTAGGCTTTTTTCGAACACTCCTATGCCCAGCCCCTCATCCTCACGGCCTGCCACCTCCCAGAACCACCAACTGCAGGCCGTGCCCATCCTCCAAGTCCATGCCAAGCACTCCTCTGGCCACCAAGACCCGGCTGCCCACCTTTCTGAATGCTGCAACACCCGTGGCCAGATCGGCCGACCAGATCTTCCCACCTGTAGATTCCCTCGCTGCCGTGGCGATAACTCAGTCCATAGACGCCGTAGACGCCGCTCAGATCTGTCTCTGCCCCTCACCATGCTGTCGCTGCCCCTTCGCTGTGTAACGGTTAGTGGTTAGTAAACTTATCACTAATCTTCAACCTACACTGTAATGTAGAGAACCTATTAAAAACGGACTATTAGACGTCGTAGGAATTTTATAACGTTATGATCAAAAAGGACCTGATCTGATTGTATGTTTAATCACACCAGCAAACCGATCTCATCATAGCATAGTACTCATCGATACGAACCCGATGACACCAAGAACGCCGAAATCAGGCAAGTGTACAATTTATTGCGAATTTTTGAAGTTGGATGCTCTTTTAGTCATTTTCATGTAAAGCTGTATAACTCAAAATCTACACCTGAAATGACGCATGAAACTAATACCATGATATTCTAGACTAAAAATGTGATCCATCAACATACAATTTGATATGCTTTAGTTTTAAACATTGGCAAAAAAATCAACATCTGTAGCATGTTCACTAAACCCACCTGTTCAATATTTCCCTTAATTGTCGTACATATTGTTCAACATTCTTGTAAAAATGTAAACATTGTACAAAATAAAATATTGACATTGTTAAATTGGTGCATATCTTTTCTGGCCATTTTTGGAATGTTTAACAAATGAGTGACATCGTGAAATTGTGCGCCTCGAAGGCGAAATCATGACTTCGTGATGTCGTGTGAGTCGATAAGGCTGGCTCATGTTCCAGAACAAATCTGGGGTGGGGTTAGGGTTGAGCGGCCACTAGGTGTATGAAGGGGTCCTCTCTTCAAGAGCACCACCCGCATGCGGTGGAGTAGCGTCAATCACGGTAAAACCCCGGTGTGAAGACGATCCACTCATCAAGTCCTAAAGACGTGAACCCTATGAGAGATATGAAATTCTGACACGGAACTTGCAATTACTATTTTTGTCTCAGTTACATTGCCATGTTAACAAACCAAAAGAAATGCCATGCGCTTTACTTTACTTCTTAAACTGTTTAGAACTGCATGTTAGGAATGCTTTACTTTACTTCACGTAGTATTGCCAGGTTTAAACTTGTTGCTGACACCTCGTATAAAACTTTTATTGGGTTTTCTAACCCCTACTTGCAGACCCTTGCTGACATACATTCATGTTTTTGGATGTATGTCAGATCCCGAGCTTGAGTACCAAGATGATTCTTTTGAGACACCTGGCTTAGAGAGCCAGGAGTTCGCCATTGACACCGAGCCTCTCCCTGCGGGGGATTAGAGACCTTCCCTGTTGCTACCTTCCATTAGTTTTTCTTTTAGATTTTGTTTAGTGTACGTTTCCGTTGTATTTACCTTGGCCCAGCTGTGGCCTTTGCGTTTTATTTCGTGTCTTGGAATTTCATTCTGGATGTGGATTTAAATTCTATGAATGTCTTCTATTGTTCTGAGATGTATGCAAGGACCTGCCTTTTTGTTATAATCACAGACGGTCATTGAACTCAAGCTTCACCGCTCCAGTTCATGCTGACCTCGTAACTTTCTCGCTTCCGGTGTCTTTTGGGAAGCGGTGCATTACATGTTTTAGTGGTGGCCCATGCAGGTAGTGTATTTGCAAACTTCAGAATAATAGAAATACTATCATTAGCTAAACATCTAGAATTATCTCGTACACGAGGTGTGCCCGAGTATCTTGTCTCAGCATAATAGGGTAACCCATTCGACCAAGATTGTAGGAAGATTTAATTAGACGCCCGTGCTTGTTAGTTAGACCCTTTGCTAAGAATTAGTATTATTGCCCTAGGAGTCATCTTAGTGGTTTCTCACCCAGCTCGGACCATACTAGATTTTAGAGTTTCATTTAGTCGTTCGCTTGGACCTACCAATTCCGGACCAAGCAGAACGTATTAACCGTTGCTTCTATGCAAGTCGAACCGGAGAAGCCTGTAGTGGTTCGAGACTTCAAAGACGTCTTTTCGGAGAATATTTTTGGGATTACTGCCTGATCAGGCGCTATAATTCAGCATCGAACTTGTGTTGAAAACTTGATCGATCTAGAAGGCACCTTATCGCATGACTCCTGCGGAACTGGAAAGGCGAGTAAGCAATTGGACGACCTGTTAGAGAGAGAATTCATCCATTCCCGGGTGCACATGTCCTGTTGATCAAGAAGAAGGACGGATCGAGAAGAATATGCATGGATTATCATGATCCGGACAAGGCCACTGCGAGGAATAACTATCGGTTACCTAGCACCGATAATATCTTCGATCAACCCGGTGTATCAGGAGTTTCTCGAAGTTAGATCTCAGGAGCGTATACCATCAAGTGAAGTCGAGAATGAAGATATCTACGAGACAGATTCCTGGACCAAGTATGGACACTGCGAGTTCGTTTCCATACCGTTCAGTGTGACCAACACCCCTACAGTGTCCGTGAATCGCATGAATGCCATATCTTACGATTTTCTGGTGAAGTCCGTAGTGATAGCAATAGATAATATTAAGTCTATTCGAAGAGTGAGGAGGAGCATCGTCGAGATTCTTCGCCGTCATCATTGGTATGCCAAGTGCAGCTAGTGCAAACTCTGCCCTGGCCGTATCGCGTTCCTTGGACACGTGGTGTCGGGCGACGATATCTCTGTCGATCCAGAGAAGGCTGCACTCGGTCAGTAACTGGCCTACCCCTATTGGTTGACATCGGACATCAGGAGTTTCCAGGATTGTCAAGTTATTACCGTTGAGTGATCGAGGAATTGTTGAGGGTATTCAAACCCATGACTCAATGGACGAGGAAGGACGTCGAGTTTATTTAGTCAGACCCTTGCGAGCAGGCTTTTGATATATTAGGAGCAAGGCTGACATCTACCCCAGTCCTGGTTATAGCAGATAGGACTGAAGTACTCGGATCCATTGTGACGCATCAGGCAAAGGCTTGTATATGTCTGGCACCAGCACGGTCGCATGATCGTATATGTTTCTCGTTAGTTGAAGATTCACGAGAAGGATCATCCGACTCACGACTTGGAGCTAGCCGTCGTCGTCCTTGCCCGAAGATTAGGATGCATTTTCCACTGACCAAGTTTGAGATATATTCCCACTCAAGAAGAGTTGGATACTAGGCGGAACCAAACTTATAATATAAGTATAGTAGATCCATCAGTATTATTGTGATGTTCGTAGTGTATAGATAGTGTGCGTGGACCCAAGTGTGTGGATCTCGGTGTCCCACACATACATGAGCGAGCATACCCTTAGTATATTAGTATATTATGGTTGTCTATCGTGTAGAATATGCATATGTGTATACGATATTATGTGTGATTTATATAGTTATACATATAGTAGTAAGCATCGTACTTGTGCATATAGGTGGATAACTATATTACTATAGGGATATCCATAGGTATTAAAATTGGTATCTACTAGATGTATACACCTTAGATGTACTTGTCAATGCTTGTAATTGTATGCCAGTAAAGTGATGTGCATGTTAGGTGTAATGATAGTAGGTGTACATGTAGTTGAATGTACAGATTAATTGTATGATCTAAGTATATTAGTGCGTATGGGCGTGTGATCATGCGTGGATTAGTATGTGCTTAGTTATAGGTGTGTGTGTGTGTGTGTGTGTGTGTGTGTGTGTGTGTGTGTGTGTGTGTGTGTTATAAAACAGGGATGTTATCATGGGTTATTGGATAAGAGTTTTTGGTTAAGAGTTGAGAAATTGGGTATAAATGAGGTATGTTATTAAGAGAAATTGGATAAGATAAGAGAAATTGGATAAGATAAGAGATATTGGATAAGTGAGGAGATATTGAGTTTGAAACAAATTTTTTGGGGGGAAGAAAAGTGTTTTGGGGGAACCAAAACTTTAAAATACGAACTTTCTCCTAAAAAACTAAGCCTTATTATTGTGGGGGGAATGAAATATTTGGGAGAAATTCTGGTTCTCTCTCCCTCTCTCTTCTCTCTTTCTCACTCCCACGAACCCCTTATCTCTCCCCTGTCGTGCGCCCGACCCGCTGCACCGCGGCCCCCTGCGCAGCCACCCCTCCGCCCCACGGCCACCCCGAGCACCCTCAGCCCCCTACTGCAACCTGCACCCTCAGGCCCCTACCGCAACACGTAACACTGGGATCGATTGAAAAGGGGAGAAACAAAAATGTCGAAGCTTTTGTCGAAGCTCAAGGGATTCTTCAGTGCAAAAACCATGGCAGGCGTGGACAAGGTGGGAAATCGCTACTTCACGAGGAAGGAGGATGTCGATGGAATCAGTAATAATTTCACACTCTATCGACCTCTTGATTTATTCGTATTTTGTTTGCTCGCATCCTATTTGTTGATTTTACTGAACGGGTTCACTCTTACTTGAGGCTTCAAACTGATGATGGAATTTGGGGTTTGATAAAAATTCATTGTCTGGCTTTGTTATGCTTTGTTATTATTGGATGCGTTGTAACCTTGGGAATTTGTTTGTAGATTTAGAAATGGTGATGATTGTTGCCTCTTGAATGGTAAATGCGCTATTATTTTATTGCTATTTAGTGTTTATTTCAGCATGTTTAGTTCATAATGCTCAGATCATGAATTAAAACAACATAACCAAACTGAATAGTTCATATGCTCAGTTTTAAAGCTCAGTTCATGCTCAGCTCATGTTCAGCATCCCAATAAATGTATTATGTTATTAGGATGATATATAAAGGATGTTATTAGGATTCTTGTAGATTCATGAACTGAGCATGTTCAGCATGCTCAGTTTATGCTTAGTTCATAATGCTCATCATGTCCACTTCATTCAAGTTTCTGATTCTATTTGGTGACATGGGTTAATTTTTTTATATTTGCAAGCATTTGTCAAGTGTTTGATGAAATGTCTAGAAGAACAAATTTTAATCTTTTGCAAGCATTTGTCAAGCATTTCCCAATAAATTTTTAATCTTATCTAATCAGTTTGGACTTATCTTATTTTAAATTTCGAATTCTTTTGATAATTTGAGGAGAAGAAATTGCTGAAGAAGAAGAAAAATGAAACTGGGATGTGGATGCAGTTTCAAAGAAATTGTCGAGGTATGTCAGTGGTTCCATCTTCTGTTTTGCATGTTCTCATGATAAATCGGGTGTGTGGATGATACAAATTTAGAGCACACATCAGTAGCACACCGCATGTTTGTTGTAATGCTAAGGTTCGATGTCCATAATATGAAGGATCATATTTTTACACGCTATGTTAATCGTAAAAACAAAGTTCATATTAGTTATTTTAAACTGAAAATTCATGGTAGTTATTTGAAACCAAACAACAGAAGTAAACAAAAGGAAATCTTTTTAGGGTTGATGACATGCTTAACTAAACCTGGATGCAAAGTTAAAGAATTTGCTGATTTCTTATGAGTTGCGAATGACATGATTGTTAGTATATCATATGATGCAATTGTTTAGTTAATCAATTGATCTTAGGAATTTTGGCCCCTATATTTGTGGTAAGCATGTCAGAGTTCGTGGCTAATGTTAATCAATTGATCTTTTTTTGAGCAAGTAACCAAACAAATCGTCAAGTTTCTGGCTACTGGATAATAGCTCAAGTTTAATTAGCCATCATGAAATGATCTTATAGAAGTTAATTGGTAGATTAGCCTTTGCATGCCAGTTAATCTAACTTGAACTTTAGTAGTCCATGTTTGGTCAAATACATACAAAATTGGGCAATGGTTATACAGATGTTATGTATCTCAGGGTTCATGGGTAGAAAGTGAGGTGTGGATGGCTTATTGAGAATGAGTATTAGGATATCAGTCGTGTCGACCTTTAGTTGAAGTCAATAGAGCTAACAGGATAAATCACAAATAGGAAATACAAGTGTGGTGGATGACCGCCATAAATTAGAAACTTGATTCTTTTTTCCCCATAACTCCCCAAACTAGAGCGTAAATGTTAATCATGCCCAGTTTGTTGTATAGTGAAGAATTTTTAAGCGATTTTTTCAAAATATCACCTATTTGATTACCAAAATATAACATAATAAGTAATTATCTTTTATATCAACATATCCCAAACAACCACAATATGTATGGTGCGCTCATGAAAGATCAGATTTTTAGCATGTGTATAACAGCTTGATTATCTCGATACATTTTGATGGGAGTAGAATTGCAAAATTCTGTATCGACATTTCACAACATGTACATGCCATTGCTTTGTACTCGGCTTCAACACTTAGTCCTGGCAATCACATTTTGTTTCCTCCCCATGTTATATTTCATTTTACACTTAGTTCTGGCAATCACAACCTATATAACCTATGTTATATTTCATTTTCTGGGATTGATTTGCAACTTCATGAACATAATGGATTTGGTAAAGTTATGTTTTAAATTACATCTGATGTACATTGATTCACCATTATTTGTTCTGAACGAAGTTTACAGGGACTGAATACAAAAAAAATCCATTGCAATGTGCTCACAACTCATTCGCCCTCCAATACTGCCTCCCCGATAAGGTAATCTTTATCTATTCCCCTTCCATGAGATCAACTTGGGATCTCTATTCATCTGTTTGGCTAATCACAATGCATGTTTTCCTATGTGACTACCATCTGCACAGAACATTAGATTTCAGTTCATGAACAAGGTCACCTTGATGAACAAAACAGTGCATTTTACCTACAATCATGCGCATGGAGGAAATCGCACGGCTGTGGAAGGATCTGTGGCATTTGATTCTGTGAACAAGGCGTGGATCGGTTATGATTTTTGGTCCGTGGATTGGAGGGTGAAGTATACGTATGCCCATGGGCTGATGGGGAAGACGACGGTTGAGCCCTGCTATGATGTTACGAAGAATGCCTGGGGATTCTCTCTGTTAAAGAGGCTTGATGGTGGTGACTCAGTCAAGGCGACTTATCATACCTTATCTAACGATCTTGGGCTGGAGTGGAAGAAAAGATCCAATATCAATGGATCCTTCAAGGAAATACACAGTTTCAGGCATCATTATACTTATATTGTATATGTCTGAAAATCTGCTCCTTTTTTCTGCAGGTTTCTGCATATCTCAACCTGGCAGATGAACGCAAGGTTCCTAAGTTGAAGGCCGAGAGCACATGGAATTATGAAATATGAAATCAAATGTCAGAACGATGTTTGTACATTCTATAAACTTATTCAGCAGTTTGTTAGCATCTGTTTGAATTGTTTAAATTGTTAATCTGAAAACCTCATCGAAAAACCCCATCGAAAAAGCAGTGTATATGCATTGCGGAGCATAAATATTTCATGCGCTGTCTGCGCATATCCATTATTCTCAAATGTGTATATGTATATGTGTGTGTGTGTGTGTCTATAAAAATTTTGTAGATCAATTATTCTCTAAAAATTTTGTAGATCAATTACACTACTGAATTATTTGACAAATATTATTCTCAATTAGGCTACTAATATTAATGCTTTCTTTGCATCTTTGCATCTTTGTATCCTGGCTGTGATCATGTCGTCTGAGAATGTGCCTTATAGAATCGTCTGAGAATGTGCCTTATAGATCATTAGGCTAGGATCTTAGAATGGGATTTTTTTGGTTTTTTTTTCTTCTTTTGTCTATAACTGGAATGAGATTTTCTGATTTTTTGTGTGCTATAAAACTGATGGCAGTTGCTTGGAGGAAGGAGTCGAGGATTTTTTTTGAAGCCGATACAATTATCGAACATGAACAGGTTGATGCCTCATCTATTGAATGGAAGGTCCAGAGAAGAGAAGGATCAGTAGTAGCAGTGGAAGCAACAACAATAGCATGAACATGATGTCATCAGCATTGACACGAACAGTAGCAACAACGGTGACAATAACAGCAGCTTCAAAAGAAAGGCAATGAATAAAGAGAGTTTGCCTGAGAAGACACTGTCAAGATTAACACGCATTCCTTTTATAATGAAATGAAGATGAAGTTTGTTGTTGAACCATGATGGATTGTGTATTAACAGCTATGATGTAACAGATGTATTTTTGATGTAACAAATGTAAATATTATTATTGTGCTACTTGGCTTAGACTAATAGAACTGGATCTACATTACTTTTGTGTAACATTATTAAGGTGCTACTTTTTGATGTTAGAAATGTAAATTTTAATAGTTGCTTGCATGGTGTTTTTACTTCACCAATTGCAACTGTTTTCATGGTTGGATGTGATTGGGGGAACGTGGTGAACCGGCTAATGCACATAATCTGATCAATGTTGTCAACTTCCGCACTCCTAGGTTTTGGTGACATGGCTAAATTTTACGGCTATCTCTATTTTTCTGTTTGTTCATGTATCTTAATATTGTAACATGTTTTTAGCTCCCATCTATATAGAATATTGTCTAAAAAATGTGGGAGAAATGCAACTATCTTTACAAAAAAAAATTAGAAACGAACTACAAATTGGGGGACTAACATTTTTGTCAGTGACTAAAATTTTTGTGAGTAATTAAACAATGTGAGAACTAAAATCTCTTGAGGGGACCTAAATTTTGGGGAAGTAAGACTTTGATTGGGGAACTAAGATTTTGAGGGGGGGATTTCTAAAATGTATAATGTCCACATTTTCAGGGAACTAAGATTTTGAGGGGGGAATATCTAAAATGAATCGTTCCCACATTTTCGGGGGAACTAAGATTTTGAGGGGGAAATATCTAAATTGAACCGTGCCCTACGGGCACGGGTATATACTAGTATATCTATATTGTATGAATGAGTGTGTTTTATGTATAGTATGATTATAATATCGTATTACCCCCTACGGGATGATGTATGAGCATACGTATACCAGGTGGTATACATAGTCGTATGTTTGTGACTATGTATATATGGGTGTATGTAATAGTGTACTAGCTCTATATAAATTACCATGGTTGTGTATACTTATATGTGTACATATATATGTCCTGTGTGGATATGAGATAGGCATGTAATAGTATACGTATGTATATGTGTGTAAAATGAACGTATGTATAAGTATGTAAAAGTGTGTGATATAAGAGTAGGTGTATGCATAGGGGTGTACTTTATTTCATTATAATGTATGTATGACTGGAATAGAATGACCTTAGTGTCTAAGTCCGTTCGCCCCTATGTCGGCCCTATTCAAGGAAGTCTGAGGACGGACTTGATCTTAAGGTGGGTAGATTATGATGACCATAGTGCTATATATATATATATATATATATATATATATATATATATATATATATATAATAAAAGAGGGATGTTATCAAGAGAAATTGGATAAGAGATATTGGACATGAGAAATTGGATAAGAGATATCTATATTATAAAACAGGGATGTTATCATGGGTTATTGGATAAGAGTTTTTGGATAAGAGAAATTGGATGAGGGTTTGAATTGTATTTGGGTTATAAAAATGAGGGATGTTATGATGAGTTTTTGGATAAGAGATATTGGATAAGAGAAATTGGATAAGGGGTTGAATTGTATTTGGGGTATAAACATGAGGGATGTTATATGAGTTTTTGGATAAGAGATATTGGATAAGAGAAATTGGGATGATGTTTGAATTTTGGGGGGAAACCAAGTTAAAATTTCAAAAACAAATTTTGGGGGACTTTTTAAAAATTCGTGCCCTCTCCTCACGTACTCCCAGTCACGGGCCCCTCTTCAGCCCCAATCTCGCGTTCCTTCATCTCCATCTTCATCCCCAAATCGAGAAAGCCCTCCAACCTCACAATGCTCCCAGAGCTCCATTGATTTTGCGCCTCCCTATCCAATCTCATTGTCGTCCCCAGCCTCCGTCTCCATTCTCTAACCTCACGAACCCATAAAACCCCTAAATCGGGCGCCATCCGACTCGCGACAGCCCACCCTCCCCCTTGCGATCCCCTCCCCCTCCTCTCAAACTTTCCGATCAACTCATTTGATCGCGGCAACCTTTCCGATCAACGGCCTTCGATTTTCCAACAAATCGGGTTTCGCAGCAAGGTGAGATCTTGGGTTTGTATTACGTAATTTTGTTTCAATTTTGCTTAATTTAGGGTTTTAGTGGTTTTGTGAAATGGGTTTTTGTTAGGGTTGGTAATTGGAGAATGTGTATCTCAGAAGAGGATGATGAAGATGGCTGGCTGACAGTACTGCTCAAATGGTTGGCTGACAGTATTGCTCAAATTGTATTTGAAAATGTCTGCTCAAATTTGTATTTTCAAGTATGCTGAAATTTTCAAATACATAGCCCAGTGTTTTGTGTTACTGTTCTTTGCTTCTATAACACTGGCTTTGCTTTATTATTGCAGGACAACAATTTTAGATTGGTGAAACAAGTTTTGGAATCCCTCTACAAGTGCAATTTTGGACAATAATTTCGGATGGTAATTTTTTTGATGTACTTTTCCATCATTTCTCATTACAGTTTGTTCTAAATTTTTCATTAAATCTAGGCCAAGGAGATATAAAACAGGACAAGGAGATATAAAGGATTTCATTTCTCATTACAGGACAATAATTTTTCATTAATATCGGACCTCTTCTTTGATGCCCCTCATCAGAGGTTTATTCATGGAAATTCAATGGAGATATAAAACAGAGGTGTTTTGAATGGCTTTGGTGATTAATACAAATAAATTGGTAGAAAAATATTTAAGATATAATCTAGAGGAAGAAAATGATGGGATTAAAAGATCAGGAAACTATATGAAACAATTTTTTTTTGTTTTTGCAACCCGACGAGATTGTAATCATCTATCTACCACCTTAATTTCAAAAATTTCTAATTCTAGGGTTTCTTTGATGAAGGTTTGATTTATGTTGATTTTATTGTTGTTTTGTGTGCAAAGGCAAATGTCAGTGGTTTAGATGGAAGCATAGTGAGACGATAGAGTGGGTGAAGCTTAAGGTCATATGCGAAGAAGGTATGATTTTTGGTTGGGTTTTGGTGGATTGTTTTAATTGTGATTGCAGATTTGATTTTTTTTTTTTTTTTTGATTTTTGGTTGGGTTTTGGTGGATTGTTTTAATTGTGATTGCAGATTTGATTTTTTTTTTTTTTGGTTTATATGTTTGAATTTACGAAGAAGCGGGAATAGACAATGCAGGCGTACATGCCTGCAAATAGGGAGGAGAATCAGGCTCTGCAAGCTCAACATGAGATAGTAAGTTTGTAATTCTGGTGTCAATGTGTATTTTCTACTATTATCTCTTTTACAGTGATTGTTAACAAACTTGGAGATATTTCCTATTTGATGTTCGACAAGAACGCCATACAGTTAACAAACTTCAGTTATTGTGTAGGAAATAGGAGCTAGATCTACCTCTATACATGGTGTTTTGGCCATTTATCAGACTGAAGTTAATACAATGACCCGCGTGCATGTTATGAATGTGAATGTGAATGTGAATGTGAATATGCTTATGGTTTCCACTTAATTAACCGGTTCATAGTTCAATGAAACATAATTAGGTTTTTACTTCATACACACAAAACTCAGTTTTGCATATCAAATCTCCAAGATAGTTTTATAGGAGTGTCACGGTAGTTCATCCAGTGTTTTGATTTCCAAGTGTCTGACAGTCCAAAAACCATAAACTTCAGATTCCCATATGTCTTTTCTTTAAGCATGATATTGCATGCACGGGCACACGCAAATTTTCAAAAGGTTTGCCGCACGCAGATGCACTCTCACAAATGGTTTGTCCATAAGTATTTTAGATGTTTTTTACTTTCAGATTATATTAATTGTGTTTTCTTTATTGAATAAGAGTTTGGGGATATCAAGGAATGATATCAAGGAATTCAAAAATTCTCTTGGAAGCTGCAAAACACAATTCTATGTCATTAGTAACATATAAATTAATCCTCTTTTTTATTCTGAAATTTGGGGATTTTTTTGTTTGAATTCATATATATGGTTTTTTTGTGATTATCGTTACCTTAAACAGTTTTGTCAAACTTTTTGTATGTTAGAATTTGGATTTTGAGAGATTGATGCTTTTAACTTGATTTTTTTATATGGCACAACAAAAAGCACATAGCAATTTCATTCATATATCTTACTATTTGAGTTTGGAAATAAATATCTAACTTCCTCTATTTGATCTAGATCCATGGATGTAATCCTTCAGAAGCTCAACAATCAGCAAGGTTGCAGCTTTATAATGTTTCATCCATTGGGTAGTGATTAACAAAGTGCCTACTACAACCACAAATATGATAATGCAAACAGTATAGAGAAAATATCAAAATGTATCTATTAATTAATCTCTTAAACTCAAAACCAAGGTGTTACCATAGATTGCAGGGTTTTTTTAGAAGACCGAACTACTAGGGTAGTTGTGAGTAAATGTGTGTATAATTAGGTTTTTGTGTGCAATTGGATTTCTGGAATCTGAGGGTTCTTCTTATCTGAGTTGCTTAGTTTCTCATATGAGATTGTTGGAGAGTGCTTCTGATGCTGAGGAGAGCAAGAGTTCATGCTCACTGTGAAGATTGAATCTAAAATGTGAGCAATTGCTGTGAGAATGAACACAATGGCACATTTGTTTTTTTGGCTGATGCTATTAGGGAAGGGTTCCTTATGTACGTATCTGTCATTGTCCATGCAATGTAAATTCCAAAATTTTGTTATTATGTCTTTTGGTTGTTGTGTCATGTCATGCCTCATATTTGGTGCACTTAAGGAGTTAATAAAATGGAATCACATTTACAACCCTTTAACAAACGGTACATGCGTCAAATAAGCTTCCACTCATAATATTATGATAGTAACTTTCATATTCTATCTTTTTAAGTGATTATGGCCATGTTAAATAAAAATCATGCAATATAAGGTTATGTTGAATAGAGTTAAGTATAAATTTATATGTTGACGTAGGCAATAATGTTTCAGCAGCATGATGGGAGAGGCTATAAGTCATGATGACAACTTAAGTTACTGTTTAGAACTTTAACTCTCTTCATTTATATTTCCTATCATGAATCCTCTATTGGTGATATAATCTGGAATTCACGATTGATGTGTTTATAGAAGACCAAGTTTGATTTTCTTATCATAGTCACCTGACCATATGTGATAGAAAATATTAAATGTTACGGGGATTTTTTATTATAAAAAGGCTAGGTCGTTATAATAATGTTTGGTTTTCTATTAAAAGTTGTCAACTTTTATAAGTTTGTCCAACTCTGAACCTCAATTGCATCTCAATCATACTTTGCAATTACACCACCATTTTTTATGTTTCTATATGCTGAACTGGATTCTTTTCCCCTTTATCAGAAAGAAGTGAACTCTAAAATGGAACCTGAAAGGCTAACTGAAGAGCACGGGCAAATATTTACATGGGGCAAATATTTGTCAATGATCAAACAAACGTGCTCAAGGTAACCATCACTTTTTGTTTTCGTTCTTCAACATTCATTTCTTGACTGTCGTTTTCACAAATATTTGTCTTCCATTTTGGTTTATTTATATCTTTGGAGTTTCCCCAGAGGAGACAACAGTAAATTTTTCTGGTTTCAATTGGAACTTCAGCTTATCATTTTGATAATATTGGTTGAAGAGAATAATGGGAATCACATGACATATGCGAGATGACCTCTCATATACGACGACGACTTCTAATTGTTTTGGTTTCAATTTTGAAATTTTCAATCGAAGGCTTTATCGTTTTTAAGAGTTTTCAATAATGTCATTGAAAATTTGAAATAGGAACAGAAGTTGCTTTGCTTCCTTTACGGTAACGAAATTTTGTCATTGAAAAATAAACAAACTAGACTTACTAATCATGATATATCTAGAATTCTAATCATGATATTTTTTACATAATTATTGATGTATACATAATAATAAGAATTATTTTCTTTGCCTTTTTGGTGACTTCGTTGGTAAAAAGTGTTTGTGCAGGATGTCTCAATTTTTTTGTATACAACGAAATAAAATATATACACTTTCAACACATTTTTGTGCAGGCAAAGTCCAGTCTTTAGATGAAAAAAGTGTTTCTTGATAATTATACCAATCTCAACACAAACAGTACATTAACAAATTGAAGTAAACTAATTAGTGTACATGCTAAAACAAAAATTAAATTTTGTCATGATGTCAAGTCTTTTGTCGTACCTACTTGAATCTTTTTTCTGAATTTAGCATATTATGAGCTATCTCATCAGCATTATCTGGCATTGGGCTATCTAAAATGTACTCTGTTAACAAATGCATTCAATCACATTCTAAAATTTTCTTTTCGGTGCTAATCCTTTCTCAAATTTCACTAATAATGATATGATATAAGAGTAATAATATTTTATGTATAGATTTCTTTAGTTTTTTTGGATATTATGTTGAATTCTTATACTCATTTAATATTTAGTTAACTGATGGGGCCTATAATATTTGATGCATGTATTATCCCAAATGATCATTTTAAAGTAATCCGACTCCTTTTTTGCCACATAGCCACAGTTAGCACATTCGATATAGTTTCAGCTACAAAATTGCTTCAAAAGTCTATTATCTTCATAATGGTAGCTCTATAATCAGAAAGATGTTGGATTTTGGATAAATGTTGAAGAACTATTTTTTTTGTGAGGCAAGCCATGAAAATTATTATTTCAGTTGAAAGCCAACTTTACAGCAGGGAAGTTATTGTGTGTGGATGAGAAAGATGTGCTTAGCCATTTCAATGTAATTGGTGCATAACAAAAACGACATTAAGTTAGCCATTGTTAACGAGACCGTCCGTGATGAAGCGGTTGATTATGGGGAAAAACAATGGATGGATTTTCATTTTGACTGGCGTGTCATGGACAAGAGAATGCTTGAGGGAAGCGTGTTAGTGCACTGAAATAATTAGTTGTATGGTGATCACATCGTGAAATGGCGAATACATTTTAGCTTTCATGTTTGGCTGTGTGGCTGAGATGAACCTACCAGTGAAGGATTGGAGTGGGAAGAGAGATGTTGCCATGTGCTAATGGGTCAAAACTCACCCTTCCCTGACATACGAAGCACCCTCAGTTTTTGAAACAACATTAATTAACACATGATTGAGACAATGAATATTAGGACATGTCCTCTAAAATTCGCAAGTGCTCCATAAGGTCATTCTTCTAAGCACCCAAAACTATTGAAATAGGACTGGAAGCCCATCTTTTGCTAAGGGAACTTTGAGATCCCTGGTGAAAAATCTGAGTGTGGATATAGTGATGCCCAAACAATTTTAAGATAAAGTGGCTTTACAATTCCCAGAATTTCACGGAAGTGAGCAGTGAAAACATGAGAAATTTTTTGAATGAAAAAGACGTTGTTTTATTGAAGCAAATGTATAAGATTGGTAGGTCTCTGAAGATTTGCAAACAAGTGGAAGTAGATGATCATTGCTTTCATATAATCTCTTTCACATTGGGATCTCCTTTAAGTTTGTTATGACCACTGCTATTATATTAATTTAATTATATGTGAGCAGGTAAGTTTGTTGAAGGCAGTTAATATCATAGATATTAATCTAGAGGTCCATCTTATGCCTGTTAAAAGTAATAATGCCAAAGGGAGTAGG